>WHPX01000472.1:0-40694 GCA_011057435.1 Actinia equina | reverse complement strand
AGTCTGGGGGATTTCAGTCTACGAATTTGTTGACTTTTGCCTGTGCTAGTAGTTGGTCCCATTGTGACTAGTAGGAGACGGCGTGGTCGGTGGCAAAGCGTGCGGCGGGTATAAAAGCACAGGGGGCCTGCTGGAGTAGGGTCGTGCTGTGCCACTGCCAAGGTGAATTTTTAGCTGTTTTTCAAAATATGAAACCTTTGTAGAGGAGAACAGGCCACTTTAATTAAGAAGAAACGTGTTTGTAGATGGGAGAACAGCCACTTTAATAAGAAGAACGTGTTTTGTAGAGGGGAGAACAGCCACTTTAATTAAGGAGAACGGTTGTGTAGATGGGACAACAGCACTTTAATTAAGAAGAACGTGTTTTTGGAGATGGTGGAACAGCCACTTTAATTAAGAAGAACGTGCTTTGTAGATGGGAGAACAGCAATTTTAATAAGAAGAACTTGCTTGGAGATGGGAGAACAGCAACTTTAATAAGAAGAACGTGTTTTGTAGATGGGACAACAGCACTTTAATTAAGAAGAACGTGTTTTTGGAGATGGGGGAACAGCCACTTTAAATAAGAAGAACGTGCTTTGTAGATGGGACAACAGCAACTTTAATTAAGAAGAACGTGCTTTGAGAGATGGGAGAACAGCCACTTTAAATAAGAAGAACGTGTTTTGTAGATGGAGAACAGCCACTTTTAATTAAGAAGAACGTGTTTTGTAGATGGGACAACAGCACTTTAATTAAGAAGAACGTGTTTTGGAGATGGGGGAACAGCCACTTTAAATAAGAAGAACGTGCTTTGTAGATGGGACAACAGCCACTTTAATTAAGAAGAACGTGCTTTGGAGATGGGAGAACAGCCACTTTAAATAAGAAGAACGTGTTTTGTAGATGGGAGAACAGCCACTTTAATTAAGAAGAACGTGTTTGTAGATGGGACAACAGCACTTTAATTAAGAAGAACGTGTTTTGGAGATGGGACAACAGCCACTTTAAATAAGAAGAACGTGCTTTGTAGATGGGACAACAGCCACTTTAAATAAGAAGAACGTGTTTTGTAGATGGGAGAACAGCAACTTTAAATAAGAAGAACGTGCTTTGGAGATGGGAGAACAGCCACTTTAATTAAGAAGAACGCGCTTTGTAGATGGGAGGACAGCCACTTTTTTTAAGACAATCGAGAGATTGGTGAAGATTTCGTAATGTATGATAAGGTTTTTGCTTGTATTAAATATTATTTAGTTTTCTGATTTTTCTTGGATTTCCTTTCCTTTTTGATTTTCGTTCCTGGCCTTTGTTGTACCTTCTCTTGTGGTTTGCTTTTCTTTCTGCTGGTAGCCAAACGCTATATTATTTGCTTGCATATACGTACATTCTTCTCTGTCCATGATTAATTTAATAATGATTTCAGGGAATAAGACTGAAACGATGTAGTCGTTCGTTACGAAACTGTATTTCTTAGTTTCTGGTATCAACACGTGGGGCACCGACGCTAGCAAGTCCTCTACTGTTTCTAATGTGAAGTAGTACAAACCAGGCATCCCAAGCTCTCTTTTACGAAATCGTTTAGATATTGTAGAGTTCAAGTATGAAATATGACGTCGAGTCTCTTCACGCACATTTTTTGTTGAAGGTGGTGTTTGAACGATAGATAGTATAAATGGCTTAATTTCCTCGATGACCAGTTCAATATTCTCTAATCTTGTGTAGGAAATATGCCATGATCTCAATATTTCCCCTACCCGATCCATAACTGAACGACTTGACTCCATGGCTGTTAGTTTGCAGGCCTTTGTTGTAACAGTCTCCCCTGATTGATCTGTGATCTCGCAATAGTAAGAACCTTGGTTGGCGATGTCCACAGTTATTATTAGCATACTTCTCTTCTCCTTCAGGGTTACTAGGTCGCCATCTGGTGTTTGTATTTTCCATATGTATGTCAATGCACCATGTCCTTTTGCAAGCACACGAAAGGTACAGTTCGATCCCCGTTCACACAGCCTTCTTTCTGGTAAGTCAACCTCGATTCTCAAGTAACCAGTGGACGGAATAAAGTTGTGATGAAGACTACCGTTTAAAATTTCTGCAATCATCGATGCGCGGTCAAGGTTATGAGCAGCTAAGTCAAGGGTTAATTTTTGACAAATTCTAAGCAGTAAAACACCACAACTAACACTGTCATCTTGCTTTGGGTATTGACTGTCCACTGAGATTTCATATTCATCAAAGAAGTCACAATATCCTCTAACAACAGCGACTCCTTTAAGATAGCACTTGATCATCTTGGCCTCCTTTTGACACTGCTCTTCTTGATGATCGGGCAATGGATCATACATTATGATTACTTGCTTGTCGATATCAACGATGGCAACAACCCAGTGTCGCGCAGCGAATCTATAAATAGGAATGATAATGTAATCAAGTGCTGTTAAATCCAGCTTACGCCGGAATGACTTACATAGAGATAGAAATAGCTCCGCTTTGGCTTCTGTGGTGTTGCCAAGCACATCGGATAGGCGTGACAAAAGTTTGTGTCGTAGATTACGCAATTTCTGTCCTGCAAGGCCAATGCGTCCTCGATTAAATGAAGATATGCCAATATAATTGTATCATTTAGTTCACCTGGTTTATCAATTAAATAAGAGTCATTTGTTAAAGGGTATTCCAACGTTTTCAGGTCGCATCCGTATATTTTCAACGATCTCACCATCCCCACTGCTTTTTCCTTGTTGGTTATATCAAGTGCTTGATATGTTTGAATAGGCGCCTGTGATTCCAGGTTAGCTTCTGTAGGTTTCTCGTCCATACTCTGTTGATCAAATCAGATTCTTCCACTTCGATACTAGGCACATCATCATGATCTGCATTAGGACTTGACATGGCTATACCGTTATTTTTTAAAAGAGGACTACTATCATAGATGAATCAACAGTTTTTGCAAGTTCATTGTTAGAACAGGTCTCGGAATTACCACCAATCTTAACATAAAATGCCATATAAATTTCTTTTTTTGTGGACCTCTTTGAAAGAAAGTCTAAACTTCTCCGCTCGACCTTTTCGTCGTCGAACACTAGAACAGTATCAAGTTCTGGAAGTATTTTGAGTGCTACATAATGTCCTGAATTCAGCATTTGACCTTTGTGCAAAATGGCAGCAAGTAGCTTGTATTCTAAAGGCTCGGATGGACTGGGTTGGACTTGTGAAACATCCATCTGTAGATCTAGCCGTACAGGAGAATGATCTTTTTTATTTCCAGTTGGATCTTTACGATTGATAACACAACTATGTTACGTGGAGGATTTTCCAAGAATCCCTGCCGAGTTTGATTGGTTTTGCACTGACAGGATCCACATTCTAATTTATTCTCTCCCGTTAATGCTTCCTCCTTGAAATACTCTTTTAAACAATCAAATATCGAAATCTGTTGCCCATTTCGTGGCAATTCCACAGCGAGAGAGTGAAAAGAATCCGCCATACCGTCACGTTCGTTGCCACATGCCAAACAGGTGTTTTTGTACGTAACTGTTCCCCAAAACGTAGAAAAGGAAGGGATTGGTGCACCACCAAGGTCACAATAGCAAACTTCCAATATTTTAGAGAAAGCTTCATGTACGTCTTGCTGTTGCCCCTTTCTAAGACCCTCTGTATGTAATTTCCCAATTAGCAGTGAAGGATCCAATGGTGTTCCTTTATCATCGCTTCTCTTCAGTTTATTAAAAAAAGAAGCCAGGTAAGAAAAAAGGAGTGGGCTGAGAGCCGTATCATCCTTAGCCGTTATGTCCCCTAAATTGGTGACTGAAAAACACTGGAGTAGAGAGTTAAGCCAGCAGTTGTTATTCTTGTTCTTAATTCCTTTAAGAGAAACAGGCATGTTCGTGTTATCTGTTGTGCTAGTCGTGGCTGTTTTTGTTTTACTAGCAGGACGAACAGTGCATCGCGGTGTTTTTTGTCGTGTCGCTGGTGGGGCTGTGCAACGAACACCATCTTGACCATAAAATTCTTTTTCTTCTGCAGCAAGTTTGTTCCATTTTTTAGCTGCCACCTTTGCAGCCTTACGCATACCTCTCGCCTTCTTATAGAACGAATTGAAGTTTTTCGAGTAGAAATGTACATAGGGAGTTTTTTTCTGCTTCAAAACTTTTTCTTTATCTATTCTTTTTGCCTTTGTTCTTGCCGTACCTGGAGATTTTGGCATTGAGAACTTGGTGGTTGCTGGAATATTCCATGCCTTTTGTTAGGAGACGAAGTCCTTTTCATTTTTTTGCTCCACTGTTCCGTAGAACCAGGGTATTGATCTATGTCTTCGTCCGATATATCTTCTCTTTTTCGTTTCAGCCTCTTGACAATTTGCTTTTGGACTGTGTCCCGAATACACGACACCTTGCCTGTATAAACCCCTTTTGCATGGCTACTAACTCGTCGATCCTAAGGTGGTGTTTTCCCTGGAAGTCATCGTGTTTCATTAACTTCATATAATTTTCTATAGTGCCTTGTGTCGTTACGTCCTTTGTCTTTTTTGTCTTCATCAGTGTTTCGGATGTCTTATAAAGGAGAAAGTTGCTCCATAAGGGCGCAATTGGCAGCATCCGTCTAAGGAATGGAATAAACTCTGGAGAGTAGCACATGTTATAACTGCCATCTTCACCCACCAGTGTTAAAGATGTTTTTCTGCTTCGTCCACAATTTTAAGAAGCCTGGTTGCAAACGGTCCGTTTGCATCTAACTTCAGAGCAGGCTCGTTATTCAGCTCGTCATTAGTAATATTTTCCTTAAGATATTCTGTTTTTTTCTCTCCTTTTTTAACAAACAGGGCCTTTTTCTTCGTTATTTAGGCAGTCGATTTTATTTCTTACTCGTGTGTATGCATTTTTAACTTCTGAACACATCTTTGGAGTAAAGAGTAGAAGGGATGTATCGACTAGAATTTCTTTGAATTCTTCAAACGTGCGAGAATTCACAAGAAGAGAAGCCGAATACATCATAAAAGAAAACCATCGATCGTCATTGTCTTTGCAAATTCTTTTACAAACCTCGCTTGCTTTCTTCATGAAATGGCTACAGCACACGTGTGGTGTCATCAGATCCGGCTCGTTGTCTTTGGATTTTAGATGGACAGTCTTCCAAACACGGTCTAGAAAGGCTCCCATCGTTTCTTTATTACATTCTTGGAGACAGGCCATCAGTATTGCTTTTCCTTGGTCGCTAACAATTTGGCATGGCATTCTTACTTTGTTGTGACCAAACAGCAGTCCCTCGGCGTATCTAAAGCAATGTAAAAAATGTTGGATCGTAGGAACATTATGGCGGCTGGTTATTAGTTCGGCAACAGGTAAAGGTGGCTTTCCGGACACAGGATTAGGAACGACCAACGCATAGTACAAAACACGGTTCTCCCCCCAGTCGGCAATGATAGTCCCAGTGGCATCCAAAAAGGCCACGTCATTCCTGCAAATGTCATGCCAAAGACGAACTTGACCTTCTGTCCAAAGGTGAACAACTAAAGGGCTCGCGGCTATGTATTGAATGTAGCCTTTGATTTTAGTAGTTTTGGACGCCTCATCTACAAACTGCGTTTTCATCATTTCCAATGAGGTTATTGGATTATCATCCAGTCGCAGAGAACGTCTTGCCTCGCTTGCAATTTGCTGTACGACTTTGGGGCTTGAACCAACTCCCGTCCAGTTGCCAGCGCTAAACAAACGCTCATCGAGATTGTTGATTTTTTCATTGAAATATGTTGAAGGTTTTCTTCCCTGAATATTTGAAATCATCTACAACTTGTGTTCTCAGTTCTCCTGCAATTGGCCGAGCCCGTCTTTCACTCATGTCGTGCAGGACGTTCCCCATGTAATGGATATGAAGAATTCGCTTGTTCTCCTCACTCGAAAGCATATATATTTTAAATTTCAGTGGACAGTGTTTGGATGAGCAAGAACCCTTTGCAATAAAACAGAATTTGGCTGTATTTTTTCTCCCAGAGAAACATTGGCTTTGTGCCATTTAAAGACAAGTGGACAATATGGGTTTGACTTCTTCAGGTAATTGTACAAAATGTCAGTCCATCCCTTGCAAAGTTTATTCCGTCGTAATCGATTCGGTTTGAGTTTATTCCAGTCACTGGTTGTTTTTTCAGGCAAAATCGTGGTGAAAAAGGTTTTGTTTGCACTCAGAGTAGATCGGGTTAGCTTGGATAAGGTTTCTTCGGCAATGTCACTCTATAATACATATGAAAAATAGCAATAAGCGACCTGACATTATGGATTTATTGAATGATGTCAACACTATTAGTGATCTCCATTCGATTCCATGCAAACTTCATGAGCCGCACAAGCAATGGATGAAAGTCAAAAATCATTATTTCCATCTAAATTTTCGCTTAAATGGGGCCGCGGCAAATTCAAAACAAAACAAAAAATGATGACATCAATTATACATCATTTTATCGAAAGGCATTTTAAAGCACTTTTTTTGTAAAAAAAATTAAATTAAATGCTGCATCACGTGATTTACGTACTGAAATCTGGTCCTCAAGTATGTTCAATTCTTCATTCTCACGAGTCTGAAATAACAAAGAAAGACATGCATTAATATTTGTCGTATATCCAAAGACCATATTTAAATTATGCTGCATCACGTGATTTACGTACTGAAATCTGGTCCTCAAGTATGTCCAATTCTTCATTCTCATGAGTCTGAAATAACAAAGAAAAGACATGCATTAATATTTGTCGTATATCCAAAGACCATATTTAAATCGTTCTTTACTTACTGCAGTACACTGGCTCTCAATGACGCCCATCTCTTTATTTTCTTTAACCTGAAACGAAAAATGAATGAAAATAAATAAAGAGAGAAAAATGTATGAAAGTAAGGATAGTATTCTGAATTTCTATTCTCAGATAAAGGCGCATATAAACGTATTCTCCGCAATATTGTTTACTTGTTCAACGTTTTAGAAAAAAAAGAAGGAAAGAAAGAAAGAAAGAACGAACGAGCGAACGAGCGAGCGAACGAACGAACGAACGAACGAACGAACGAAAGAAAAAAAGAGAGAGAAAGAAAGAACGAACGAACGAACGAACGAACGAACGAACGAACGAACGAACGAACGAACGAACGAACGAACGAAAGAAAGAAAGAAAGAAAGAAGAAAGAAAGAAAGAAAGAAAGAAAGAAAGAAAGAAAGAAAGAAAGAAAGAAAGAAAGAAGAAAGAAAGAAAGAAAGAAAATTTTTGTGGTTCTGGAAATAGCCTTTCTTTACCGATACTTACCTTTCTTTTTCTTCTTGGAAAAAGCAATGGAGTGACAATAAAGTCTCGCAACCGCAGATTTCTCTGATAATGAGAGTTAAATATTAAGTAATTAATTGCCAGTCAATATTTTGGGTATTGCACATTGCCGTCTATCAACACCCACGTTATAAAATGTTTTGATTCGAAATGACGGCGTACCTCTCGCTTTTTCCTTAGATTGTATCTTTGTCCTTCTTGGCAATCCTAGTGATAATAAAGAGATTCAAATCTACATATTCAAAACCAATAATAGTTTAGTTGGCCGGTAAATAACCAGTTTTGGTCTCAAAGAAACTGAACATTTAAGGGCTTGTGAATTTTATTTTTCTTTCAATACTTTCATCGGTTAAATTGACTGGTCCACTTGTATCAAAGAGCCAAAAAATGTTGTCACGGCGCTTGTTCTGAAAATACCGCTGTGACATCATTTAGCAATACTTTCTATAGAGACCAGGATGTATAAAACTTGTAGATAAACAGACATGTAGAATGAATATAGCCGTGAAGCAGGCGCGGATCCAGGAATTTCTTTAGGGAGGGGTGCAACCCCCAAAATTGA
Organism: Actinia equina; assembly: GCA_011057435.1. NCBI lineage: Eukaryota > Metazoa > Cnidaria > Anthozoa > Actiniaria > Actiniidae > Actinia > Actinia equina. The sequence goes on along the minus strand of WHPX01000472.1, from coordinate 32,849 downwards.
CTGCAAATCACTCAGATCAGGGGGTGCGCATTCCCTGTACCCCTACACTGGTTAAGCCCCTGCAAGGGTTCTCAAACACATACCTACGCTTTTATATTGGGGGTTTTCATGTGACGTCCCATTTCAGAACAATTGGTTTCATCGATCTCAAAAAGAAGTTGATTCTTAAATTGCCCTGCAGATATTAGTTAAACTGCGAAGTGTCGTGAAAATAACATGAATAGTCCTCAAGATATGAAGACTTCTCATCCGATTTTCACAACGTCGCGGCAGTTTTTCTATTGAATATATGTATGGCGATTTTAAGAATGAACTTCGTTTTGAGATCGATGAAACAAATTTTTCTGAAGTGGGACGTCACATGAAAACCCTCAATTTTTACAATCCAACACGCTTTGGTTTTCGCTCAGGGACTGATCCAGTGGAGGGGTGGGTGCGCAACCTTGAGTTGAGTGATTTATAAGTAAGTAAGTCCAAATATCTATTAAAGTAGTTAGAAAAGTGATACGGTGGCAAAAAATGATCAATGCGAGAGGGCATATTTATATTACCTTACTAGTTTTCCACAGTCCATCGCCATCTAACTCAGCTTGGTCTTCCATAAGCAATTCAAATGGGTTTGCCGTAGCGATGCCATCAACTGCCTTAAATGGTATTGGTTAAGTTATAGTTGTATAAAGCATATTTCGTGTGGGCGTCAAACGGCCCTACCGGAACAGCGCAAAAAAATGATTTTTACGATTTTGTAAAAATAGATGGTAGTTTTTACATCGCTGTTTTTGTCAACCATGGAGAAGATGTAGGGAGTACGTACTACGGTCGGTAAGGTTGTACATTTGAAAACTGTAGTGTAATTTCCTTGTACTCCACAACCATGCGGTAAAAGAAGGAGCGGGACTAGTGACTGAGGCATCCTAAAGTAAATACACCTATTGCAAAAAAGGTTGTCATAGGCGAAAGTTCATTCCAAGAAGGAAACCAATCATCGGAAGGTGTTTAAACACGAATAACAATTGGTTTATCAAATAGTTATTGCGATTACAAGCAGCCCTGAGTATTCAAACAGTAACCTCCGTGTTCTTGATAATGACGAGAATAATAATGTTAAACACCTGGATTATTCACGATTAGAAGTACACCCTTAATTCCTTTCCTTATTCGAATTTTTTTGTTTCAAGGTCCCTAAGAGATAATATGATTGTGTGATGGGTCTAGGTTTTGAAACATGCATTTGACCTGGTACTCTCGACTATCGACTCTCAACTCTCGACCAAAACCCAGACTCTTGTGTGATCTGATGATATAGATAATACATGCATCGTGGGTGATCGGAGCGTGGTTGGTAAAGGGAGATTCAATAACGCATGCAATATTATAGGAATTGCAAGTTGGCGTTAATAGACAACATTTACTATCTTTTTTTCTTTTTCTTTTTGATTTTATTGTTTATGCAAGTTCGCCTGGTTCACCTCCAAAGGAAACTTCCCTAAATTTTGTATCAAATTGCAATTCTAAATATTGATGGGAAATCAAAGATTCTTATTGCACAATCATATATTATAACACATACCTTGTTTTTCAGGGAAACGTTAGTAACACTACTTTTGAGGCGTAGATTTTCGGCATAGCTTTTAGCGCCACCGATATCTTTTTTCCACGCATTATACACGGCTTTGATTTGTCGGCTTGAAGGTTTGGCACTGAAGTATTCAGTTGCCGAACGGATTATAAATCCTTCTTTCCTTGTGACTGAAGGCTTTTCGTTCTCTGAATAGAACCAAGCAAATGTTGTGCCAAGCTTTAAATAGTCAATACTGTGACTTTTAAGATGACGGGTTGCTTATAAAAGCATTTCAGGGTTCATAATTAGAGGCGTAATTACTATAATCATGTATAATTTGAATTCAAATCAACTGAAAATCAAATAATTACCTTGAAGTACTTTTTGTCACCAAATTTCCTCATTGTAACAATACGATTCTTTAAATTCAGTAAAAATCAATAAGCTGGAAATCGCTACCACACTGCTAGCAGAAAGTAGTAACTCGCTTTTTCTAACACAGGTCTTAATGAGCCAAAGGTCACGGTTGTCATGAGCGTGTGCTGTGATAAGGTGATAAGTTAAAAGATAACTACGCAGTAGTATCTTATTTGAACTTAAATGTCTTGAATATACTCAAAACAATGTCAGTATTAAAAAAGTAAATAAACCTAAGGAAGAAAAACACCTTAGAATAAACTAAAAAATAAAATTTAAAGTCGAGATTGTTCTGGTAAACAGTTCTTCTTGCACTCCGGCCTCGCTTGCTGTTGATGTTGTTGCGACTAGCGGACAGACAGACCAAAATGTATGCGATCATAAAAAGCTTAAAATCTTCTTGTACTTTGCGTCATTCGCCAAAAAATGCTTAAAACACTCAAGTAAGCACTGAGGGATAATGTTTATAAAGTTTTTAGTAATCAAAAATGGGTTGGTACGATTTTCGAACTGGCGCTAGTCATTCTGTGAATGAAAACCGGCTCCGCGAGAGACACTGTGCAGCGTTGCTCCATTTTACTACTGACTCATTTGGTGGTAGTGGCACGAGAGAAAAATACAAAAAGCTTTAATTGTTGTTTTGACTGTAAGAAGAAAACCCGACTCAGCAACCTAAGCCACCCCTCTCACCCCTCCCTGCTTGCAATGTCTTAACATAAACCACGTAATAGAGACACCAAACAATGCAAAGAAGGTCCGTGAGGTAGGTTGGCTTTTACGCAAACAATCAGACAAAAAAGAAGAGAGGATTACAAATAATACACTACACACGACCCCACTCGATGTTTGTGTTCAAACTTCTTGTGAAATACTTGGCCTTCTTGTTTAACAGTACGACTAAACATCTCTCGCCATATCTTCTTAATTATTTACGGTCTATCAAACAGTTTTAATCACAAGCAGTATTTTTACAAAGAAGATATAGAAATGATTCTTAAGAAGATACGCAATAAGGAATTTTTTTTAAAAAAGAACCGAATTTCTAATACAGAAATACAAACATCTTAATATGACAGCACGCACAATTAACAACCGCTTTTACGCCTTCAAACCGCAAGCCGATTGTTTTCATAGTATTTTTAATTTCTTTTTAGCGCGTTAATTAATCATAGTCGATGATAGATGCTCCTTTAAATGGGCGATCAGTGCTATCGAACATGATAGCAGAATAAGAATCGTTCTAGGCGTTTTTGGATCCTGTTTTGATCGATTGGGATATCGTTAACGATGATAATGGATTGATAGATGAATGTGCACTCTAGGTTGACCACCTCTTGAGAAAACCACTGCTAGATAAAGGTCATAATACCTAAAATTGGTAGATTACCAAGAGTACAAGACCTCTGTTATTTATTATCTCTTAACATTCAAAAATAGTATTGATGATCTAAAAATAACCTTACAAAAAGTATAGTTCGGCTAAGACCATCGACTTGCTAAAAAACAGTATTCAGGTACGTTCTGATCGTTTCTTTTTGGTTACTTTTATCGTCCAGGCGTTTAAAGTTAAAATAGCTCTAACCCGTGGGTGGCTAGTGTCTTTAATGTTTATTTAAAAGTATAATATAAAGTGTTTTGGGGTAGTGACGTCATGTGGTCTATTTATATAAACAGCATTGTGTCAAGTCAAGAGTTGATTGAAAGACACAGAGCGCACATGGATCGTCAGTGAGTCGGTTTATCCGTCGCCTCTCTTATCTCCTAGTAAGACAACATCAACAAGCACTGAAAGCGTAGAAAAAGGAAATCTAATACTACGGAAACAAGAAGCTGATTATTTGTGAGAAGAAAGGATTGTATTGATCTCGTAAATGAATGCCTTAGACTTACGAGTGACTAAGTGACTGTCGTAACAGATGAACGACTTCGTGGTTTAATTGAAAAACAAGCGTGCTGCATTCTTCTTACGAGGGATCGGTATATCAAATAATAATACAAAGAGACAGGCTTATTCTTTAGTTTCAAACATGTTGTCAGCTCGACGGCCGCCATCTAAGTCATTTTCAGGCACAGCTCCTTCGTTGGATCGAATCAAGGACGAACGCTATGGTCACATCAAGGCGCGCAAATGTTCTGAAGCATTTCTAGTGACTGCGGAGTCAAGCAGATGGTCAAGAAAAAATTGCGATAGCAAAACACCTCTTAGACGGACTAACTCGCTACCAGACTGCAAGGAAATGGATGTTCTGTTTAAAAATTCAAGTAAAATTGGAAGGGACAACAACAGCAATAACTTTGTACCGGTCAAGAGAACCAGGAGTGTGTCATTTGCTCCTGAAATTCTTCTGTTCAATGCAGTGGTTGAAAATGATGTCTCGGAGCTCGAGAGTTTGATTCACAAACACAACGTGAATGTTAACCACACTAGCCCTTGTGGTCTTACTGCTATACACTATGCTGCTCTAGAAGGGGGACTTGAGTGCCTTAAGGTTTTGATTGATAATGGAGCATCTATCCATGTTCATGACTCACAAGGTTGTTCACCCTTGGATTTTGCTGTTCGTGGAGGACACTTTGACTGCGCGGCTTACCTGATCAAAGCAGGAGCCGAAATCACTAAAATCATCAATGGAATGAATTAAAAGAATAAGGATGGATCGATGTCTTAAGATAAGAGACATTATTGATTCAAATCAGTTGAACTGCTTCGAGTTCTGTGATAAACAAACTGGTTCGAATGGAATGAGAAGGGAATATAAGGTGAGCCTTGGCAACGCAAGCCATGAAACATAAACCCGCGAAAAAAAAAACACAAACAATATGGATTGTGTAGCTAACAGAAGCTTGACAGTTCATGCACGAAGAGTTAATAATATATTATATCAAGGTGATTCATTACAGCTCTATTTAATTTTTTTGAATTTTTTTTTTCTCGCACGTGCGGGTCTAGTGGAATTAGTTATTAATGAGAATATTGAATGGTAAACAAGCGCTGAGGAAATATAGAAAGAATGAAAACTATAGTCCTTGATGGATAGTGTTAAGCCAACAGTGGATTAATCAATGTTGATGATTCCTTTAAAACTAATAAGCATGGTAAACACGCTAAAAACAACCTCAAAATCAACATGAACGATTTTCATACATTTTCTCTGCGCGACAACGTACTAAAAGCAGAATGGATTTCTGATCATTGCTCATTTTGTTGCCACGTTAAATGTTTTTTTTGAAATAATTATATCATTATTTATAAGGAGGGGGGGGGGGGGGGGGGGGGGGGGGGGGGGGGGGGGGGGGGTGGGGGGGGGGGGGGGGTGTGGGGGGAGGGGGGGGGGGGGGGGGGGGGGGGGGGGGGGGGGGGGGGGGGGGGGGGGGGGGGGGGGGGGGGGGGGGGGGAGTGTACAATTTAATAGTAATTACATCGCTTGAGTCTTGGTTTACTGTCCAGAACAAAAGGTAGACGTCGCGGCTAGTTCTTTAATCACATCTTCATTGTAAGAAGAGCAAATATGGTCTTCAAAAGTATTATCTCGACGATTAATGAATAGTACCATTTGATCACTAGCTGACAAAACATATTTTCAAAATGGGCTTTCTCGGTAGTTTTATTTGAAGAATCAACGTTCGGAAAGGAAGACCAAAATCGCGGTTTCGCAATTCCAAAGCATTTGCGACTAGTTTTCGAACTACGAAAGGTACAGGAAAGTAGCGCTTGCAAGCATTTTGCAAGTATTCGTAGTAAATAGTTATTCTTCCAGAACTCTATAACCAGCCATAGAGCCGGTTAAGTATAATGTTATTTTTAGCGTCGCGGTCGGAAGAATCGCCCAATGAACTGTAGTTTTAAGAATTTAAGTTATTTTTATTCTAAATAATTCCGCCGATAATCTAACGCCAAATTCGAAGATCATGTAATAACTGAGAATTGTATTTTTTGTGGCCATTTCCTGGCTTAGGATTAAGATAAATGATCTTAATAAAAGTGTCGAAAACTACAAACAAAATTGTTCCCAAAGCCGGATATTGAGGAACATCTGTCTCTGACTCATATCCACAATCATCTAAAGAGTTTCAATTCCTCCGAACTGTCTTTATCATTCTTTGACATTTACTTCGGTTAGCCTTTAAACGAAAAGCCTTTGGGAGAGCAGTTTTAGAAGTGGGTGTTTTCAAAAACTAGATAAATTGGTTTTTGGATAATCCTGATTGTCAGCTCGAATCCTGTAGCCTCGTGGCGAAAATCAATTCAGTTAATTTTTTTTCTGTTCTAATCAATCGGGCATTATTCTGATGGTTGGTCGCGAACAAGGGTGTGTCTTTCCTTGATGTGTATGTCATAGTAGCGGTTGTGGTACGCTTTCTTTCTTTTCTGCTTCCTTCCTTTCCTGCCTTCCTTTCTTCTTTGTTTTTGTTCATTCTTATTCCTTGCTTTCTTTTTTTCATTCACGGCGCACAATGTAACCAGGTGTATATTACGTGGTACCTACCTACCCATCCACCTAACAACCAACATATTGATGGTTTTCACGGCGGCCATGTTGGAGGAACTTAACAAAAGAATTGTCAATTAATTCTTTTGTTATATCCTCCAATATGGCCGCCGTGTCTTGTTATTTAATTCTCTTGGGAATGGTTGTTGAGGCCCCAAATGTTAAATCTCCGTTCTGTCGTTGGACGCGCGCAACAGGATGCGCTAGTGTTTCCAACCACTACCAGGTTTGGTTACCAAAACAACGAAAGTCTCTCTAAAAACTGTAGAATTAGGGCCTTGAATATCAAACAACTCCGCCTAAGATACTTAATTTTCCCTTTCTCACTACCTATTAAGTATTCAAACAAAACTATTAATCTTGTTTTTCAGAAGCCATATATTCGTCTCATTTTGTTCGAGAGAAGCTAATCCTTTTTTTCCGCTTCGAAACTTTAAACGTGTCTTCCCAAAAGTGTTCAAGACCGTTATAATTACACAACACTCAGGCAAACGCACGAAGAGCGTCTTTATCTTGATTAATAGACTCAGATAATTCAGCATTTAAAATGGTGACTCACTTAGGCAAGTCATTCCTTAAAATATCCTCAAGTGTACGTTCTGGTCTCTAATTCGTTGAACAGGCAGCTGTGTTGATATCAAAAATATTATCTAGCACAAAATAAGTCGTTCAAATATATTTAACTGACAATGCCAGAAGAACACTGATAGTATTCACTATAGTTAGAGACAATGTGATATTCGATTATCTAAACCTCGCATGCTTTTCTTCGAGATAACCCATTTATCACACCGTTCAAATTTATATTCAAAAATGTGATGTTTGAAAATGAACATTACATGCAATCTTATTGCGTCTGAAAAGCGCAATCCTTTTAAAACTAAGCTTATGTAAAGTTCTCTTTATCGTTCCGATATTGTACTTCAAATTAATTTCCTAGAAAATACTTCTATATTTTAGTAACCTATACCGCACTAATAGACATGTTTTTCAGCGCGTCTTTCGATATTATGACTAGAAAAACTCGAAACCCAGTAAACGATTTTCCAGGTAGTGATCTACCTCAGTAGATCATTTAATATTGTATTCGGAATCACCTGGGACATGTTGTCAAAACAAGAATAGGATATTGTTCAAATATATTATTTATAGCACTTGCTCGATATTATTTTTTAATTTTTTAATAGTGAGATGAAAAACATTCCACTCATTCTTATGTTTTTTAGCTTGTTATTTCAGTTTTACATATTTTTTCCAAACATCATATCATTATATATAGTTTTTCTGTCATGCAGTGTTGTGTACGTCAATGGTAAGGGCGTAAAGTGCTAGCTCTAGGTTTTTAAGTGTAGATCTTTCTTCCTTTTTGTTTGCTTCGACAAGCCAGTTCACTCCCGGCGGTTGTTCTTGTGAAGGGTTCACGACGCTACAAATTTTTTGAAGGGTGCCGGACCTAATTAACGACTTTTTTTCCAACGATTTTTTGATTTACCATCATGGGTGTGAATAAAGTCTTGAATAGCATATATCGATCGAAGGCTTGCAGTTTATGCGGATATTTATTTAACAAACCTATCTGTGTGTCGTGAACAAACATGGGTATATCCAATGCTAACATGGACATCCACTTGAATGAGTCCATGCATATTTCCATTACAGGCTGACCTATAGCTTGAACCAGTCCAATTATCTCTTATAATTCCCTCTCGAGTTCATTGACATTGGTATCGTAGAGGACATTGAACACATCATCCACTTTACATATCACCACATCGCGTCTAATCTCCGACATCTTCCCCGGTAACTGATATTGGATTCCTGCCATTTCAAACCTCGATGTATACTGCGCAAGTTCCCGCACCATCGTTCTTAAATCTGCTACAAGAAGTGGGGTCATTGGACCCCTCAGTACCTTCCACAACTGATGAAAAACCGGTCTGGCAGATAGCTTACTGCTCTGTGCCTTGTTAGCGTCCAAAATATCACCGATCTTACAAATGATGAGATCTCTTCTCACTTCCTCGATGAATTCTGGTAACTTGGACTGCGGGCTCATATTTGTCTTGTTGCCATAGAGACAACTCACAAGCTCTTCAAGTAAAATATCCGAACTTTTAGGGCGGAAGAATTCGGTCAGCGGTAATCTCAGCGCATGCCACAACTGCGCAAATGACGCTGACCGAAACTGCGGCTCAATTTCTTCGATATGGTGTTCGATTGCTTCGACAAGTCCTTCGTCTAGCTTGTCTGGGTAGACTTTTCTTTTGTAATAAGAAAGAAAGTCCAGAAAAGGTTTGGTTTGCTTTACGTTTTTGGTTCGTTCTTCAGGATTTTGAAAAAACTTGATGATTGGTGAATCGCGGTTGGCGAAGGCGTTACTATGGTCACCACTGCCGCTGCCCTGAAAAACATACCAACAAAACATGTGACTAAAACAGAAATACACAGAAGACGAGTCCAATTCTAAAGTTGGACGAACCTAACCAATAGTTTGTGTTCAGAAACACGAAACACGCACTCTAAAAGGCACTCGCTTCACGGCGAATTTTGAACGTTGCAAAAAAAGACATTAGAGACTTTTAGATTGACTTTTTTTTCTCCCCGCAAACGGCAAACGTGACCACGTTTATATAGTTTTCCTTTATTTTACTTTACCTTTTACAAACCTTCTCACCAAGTGCAAATACTCTTTTGTTTTTCTACTACTTGGACTTTTTTGCGATTCTTTTTCAGAAATTTAAAAGAATTTTTTACTGGTCAACTGACGTTTCACGTTTGCCGTGAACGTAAATCTAAAACTCTCTATTATCCGTAAACATCAATAACGCCCTCATGAAATGGGGCAATTTATTTTCAAATGGCCACAATCTTTTCTGAATACTCCGGCGCTCACTTGTCATTTAACTGATTTGTTACAAAAGCATTGTCATTGCCACGATTTTGGATTTTCTTTTTTTATGGTCAAATGGATGAAGCGCAACAAGTTTTGACATGACTCGGTTGATTTTCAAGTTGAAGTTCCGTCGGTCATGTAAACACAACCAGAAAGATATCTAAATACTGCACCGCATGGGTGGACGGTATGGAAGACTTGGTACGACTGAAAAACAGGCGACGAAAATATGACACGCAGAACGTTTGATCGTATAGTTTCAATCCAACTGTCATTCAAAGGGCATTCAAAGCGAAAGTTAAGCTAAGTATCAAAATTGGCGCGATTATAGAGCGGGAGAAGAGCGAAACAAAATAAATAAATACATAAATGAAACATTTTTTTTACAATTTTCACATCTTCAGTCAAAGCTGTTTGTACATTCTCTCTATCTTTTTCCTTCAGCCGTTGACTGAGACGCAATATCCCGCAAAAAAATTATGAAAATTTCCCGCAAAATAACTCGACATACAATGGTATTTTATTTAATTAATCGAAACCTAGCTTTCCACTAAATAGCGTGGCAAAGAAATCGGAATGCCCGAGCGAATGCTCACGTTGTTTTCGATCAGTAGATCTTCACGTCTGAATTTCCCCAGATTTTAACAATTCAAAGTATAATAATATTTCCTGTGTTGTTCTAGGTGTGAAAACGTTGTTTTATAAAAGATGTTTTAGCCACCTTTTAATAAAAACAAAAGCATAAAATTGTTGACTTACAATGTTGATATCAAGTGAACAATTTTTCGAATTTTTCTTTGATTTCCAAATGCTGATAAATTGTCCTATTCAGCAGAATTAAACTCTTATTTTAAGTGTATATATAAATTATACTGAGTTAAATACTTACACTTTGGTAAAATACCAAGGATTGCTGTTCCCCAGACATGGCTTTCGTTGATAATAAAAATGTTAACATCTCCCACCAAGCAAGCCATAATTTCGACTTTTGATATCGATATGACAGATCCAACATCTCAGTGAAATCAAGGGACTTTCAATTGATTTAATCGCAAATCTTACGAAGTTTCTTTTTCAATTTTGTCCTGTAAATTTACAGTAAAATTTTTCGCATTTCTTACCTAGACGAAACAATCTTCTTATAAGTTGCGTTTCAGTTTACGGTTTCATTTTTTACGGTTTCTAGTTCGCTTTTCAGTGTGACATTCATACGCTGTAATCATTCACCCATATGAGATTCTCCGGCGGTCAAGCAGGTCCCGTCCGCGTTAAAAAAAACCCAAAAATAACAATAAACAAAAAACGCGAACTCCAAATTCCTTCACTTGCGAAAGCCACTAAAATGTCACTCAATAAACCATATTTTTATGACTTTATTGAGCATTCAAGCATTTTTAAAGCCAAATATTGAAGGAATATCTCAGATGATTGCGAATGAACGGTTGGCGATTTTAGCTACGGTTCTAGGGTTTCCAAGACTTCCCCCTACAAACAAGTGTACAGCCACATGCCACCTGGTCATGGCTGGTTAGATAGTGTTCTTTGTGCCTCTAATGCGTGACAACCGTACATATTACTATTAAAAACATCAAGATTCATGTCAAAATAATTAGCCGCCCTGGCAGAAAAAAAAAAGACCATTATATACTGGGAGTCATCGGAGTTAATTGGGATTCGCCTTTCCGCAGTTTAAAAAAAAAAAAAAGAACGTAACGACCTACTGGTGTATTATGGGAGTGAATTTTGTCTCGGAACATGGTCACTATGGACCCCAAACTGCGCATGCTCAACAAAATAACATTTTATTGAGCATGCGCATTAAGAATGACAGGGGTATGGTCCAAAGTGGGACCACGATATTGCGGCGCTTTCTGATCATTTCAGTCCTGCAGCCGAACGGTTTCCGAAGTTAACGACCATGTGCGTAGAACTTATTTTGATCAAACCAATCAATACGTTCAAAGAAAGCAAAAGCTTCCATTGTGTAACACAGACTACAAAGACGATTTGAACTATATGATATATATATATATCTACGATATTGTCCTCGATTGTCCTCATTACAAGATATTTTTCCAAAATATGTCGACTAGGTGCTATTTGTTGAAAATACGTTAACTACCATTTATTTTAAATATTTTATCGTAGGCAGACCTAAACTGATCGTTTCAGTCGTATTCGAAATTTTGAGTGATAAAAACCCACGAATCGGCCACGTTTCTTGTTGATTAAAAGAAACACACGCCTTAGGTGAGGAAAGAGCTTTCAGATCTTAAATGCAAAGCATCTTCTAGCAGCGCTACACAAAACCCTACTATAAAACACCCGGTACCAGAAGTTTTTTCCAGATTCCTCATACGATCGAAACTACACATTTTCTATCGATTTTGACACCTTTCGTGTTATCCATAGGAAGCCCAAATTGTAGCTTTAAATTCTATATCGGCGCGGAGAATTATTTAGTGTCCTAGAAGTATTTCTTTCTCATTTACTTATCCCATTCTTTTTCCCATTCCCGGTCCCATTTTATTGCATCTATATGTTATACATGAGGTTTTGTTTAGTACTCGGCACGTCGATCCAGTGGAAGTACTCCATACAGTTCTTTATCGTCCCACGGTCGAAGGGATTCGTGAAGAGTCCTGATGCACCAGACAGGTATTTGTACCGTTTCCGGTTTATTCTTTCGTTAGTGGTCAGGTTAACCTTGATCTGGTTAGCCTGGAAAAGACAAGACACCAGCTGAGTTGACCTTCAGAACAAACTCAAGGTCAACCAATCAGGATTCAACATTGTATTTTGATTAGCATTTCCCATGATTCTGCCAAGAGAATCCATGAAATATGATTTTTTTAAAAATTCTATAAATTTATCGTAAATGCTACTAGTTGATCTCATTTGGAATTCCAGTTCATTCAACACGGGAAATCACCATTGTACTCAGCTTCTGCTAGGAAAATGCTAACCAAAAATAATATTGACCCATGAATCCTTTTCGGGGAACACTGTGATGCTTTTTGCGCATGCTCGAGCGTGCGCAGTCAAAATGACGGCAGTTGCTGTCCCAAAATGACGGGAAATAATCACGTGACTTCATGGAGTAATTTGCGCAATCCTTACCTGAAATAAAACTAGTGCAATCATGAGAACAGAGACAATAACGAACTGCAGAAATCCAATGATGTACAAGAAGCTAACGCCATAGATCCTTAGCATTATTACGGTAAAGTAAAGAGTGATTAAACTACAAATATTGACACAAACAGTGAATAAGAAGAAAGGCACCCTGAAACGGAACGAAGAAGAAAATACATTAATATAAAAAATGCTGAAGTTTGGTTAGATTGTCCCTAACCGGTTTAAACATTTCGTTTTAGTTTTTGTTAATTTAGTACGGAAGCCATGCCTATGTACAACATCTAAACAAGCATTGAAGCCTCATGCGCAGATCTAAGAATTCAAATTGGCAAAATTTTACCTTAGAAGAAAAGGTATTTCACGCCTTCCTTTAGCATTTCTGGTCAGGGGACATGGAGACCGTGCTAAAGGACGCAGGGAAGTTCCCCTAGATCCTCATCGGAGTCTACTGTGCACTATTGGACGATTAACACGTGAAGGCAGTGCGAAGAACCTACCTATTACGTAAGCCTACACAATTGTTAATATACGGACAATGGTGATCAAAATGTTCCACACATCGATTACATATTCTACAGTGTTTGGCGCGCAGAGGACGAACCAGTCGACATGTATGACACAGACTCTCTAGTGGATTCTGACCAGTCTTAGCTTGCCATTCATCAAAAAATGGTACCTTGAATAGACACAAAATAATGGCAGTTAGCTATGTACTCAGTGATATAACGGTAAGATGTCGTATGTTATTGAGCGAGCAGTTTTGGTATGACTGTGAAAAGCTCACGACACGAACACGGCCACGCCAAGGTCACAGCGCTGTCAGACCAATCACATTACTTGAAAATTCAACCTCCAACTAATAAAATACTCAGAACACGGCATTAACACAGTGTGGACACGGTCTCGCTAAGGCCGTAGATTTGTCAGACCAATCGGATTGAGCGAGAAAAAAATTCACCAATTAAAATCCTAGAAAACCTTTGGTCATGGCACGGCACGCTTACAGCACTGAGCTTTTCACAGACATGCAAAAACTACTCTATTATGGAGATACCATAGGGTCAGTAAGTGCCGGAGCATTAACAAATAACCAGTGGTGGGGACGTGGGGGAAGGGAGAAGGGGGTAGGGGTAGGGGAGTTGGTTGTTATATATCCATCATACCTGTTTTAAAGCCATGTCATAGTCTGATGTATTGCACGTCAGAAAGCCAGGCTGTCTTGTATTTGCAAAGTACAGACAAACCCACATAAGAACATTGAAAATCAGAAACACTACATGAACTCCTTTGGTGAACTCCCATGACATGGGAAGTACCTGGAAAGGAGAGAAAATGAACATGATGTCAAAAAAAAAAGTTGGATGGATGGATGGATGGATGGGATGGATGGATGAATGGATGGATGGATGGGATGGATGGATGGGATGGATGGATGGGATGGATAATAATAATAATAATAATAATAATCTTTATTTAAGCACGGTAACTCTATCAATATCAAGATAAAAAACTTAATGTTGCTCTACCTAGAGGCCGTAAAAACTATATTAACAAATGATAATTATGTAAAATATACAAATGCTACACTGATACAATAAATATACAATTGAAATAAGATAATAGGTTAATTAGATATATTTCGTAGAACTAAAACGATTAAATATTAGTTGTCATCAGTGCAAAACCTATAGCTTTTTATTTTCTTTTTAAATACTTTTAAGGATCGTTCTTCTTTTAATGACTGAGGCAGAGAATTCCAAAGCCAGGCTCCAGTAAAAGCAAAACTATTTCTGAAATAGTCAGTTCTGGCTTTTGGAATTTGTAAATTTTTAGAAGAACGCCTTAAGTTGTAAGATTGAGTACCAATCTGGCTGGAAAACATATCTTTTAAATAAGATGGGACGATATCATTGACGATTTTGAACATCATAATGGCCTTTTGTTGCAGTCTTTGTTCATTTAAAGGTATCCATTTGAGTTCATTAAAAATTTGACTCGTTCGTACGCTTAAATACGGTGCGCCAGTAATTATACGGGCTGCACGGTTTTGTAGTTTTTGTAACTTGCTAGTTAAAGTTTCGTCGATACTGTCCCAAACTAAACAGCAATAGTTAAAGTAAGGCTCAATTATGTTCTTATAGATTTTGATTAGATAGGGCCTACTTAAAATTGGCTTAATTTTCTTTAACGTGCTTAGGTTACATGCAATCTTCTTTTTAATGTGCTCAACATGAGAACGCCAAGTCAGATTTTCATCAATATAGACGCCGAGACATTTTGTTTCTTTAGATCGTTTTAACGCGGTACCGTCTATAGTCAGACATAAGTCTGTGTCATCTAAAGTAGAAATTCTTTGACGGGAACCAATTAACATAAATTCTGACTTTACAGCATTCAAAGTGAGTTTGTTGGCACAGAGCCAAGAAGCTACATGTTCTAAGTCGATATCCATTTGATTATTCAGGTTATTAATTCCACAGTCAGAAAATGATAAAGTCGTATCATCAGCATAAAGCCTAGTTGTACTATAGTCGAGGCAACGCGGTAGATCATTAATGTAGATTAAAAAGAGAACTGGGCCCAAAATTGTCCCCTGAGGTATACCAAAAGAGATGGGACGGGCTTCGGAAAGTACTCCATTGATTGAACACTGTTGCGATCTGCCAGTCAAATATGACTGAAACCACTGTCGGACTGTGGCGTTAAACCCATAATATTCTAGTTTTGCTAACAATATACTATGATCAACGGTGTCAAATGCCTTCTTAAGGTCTAAAAATATCACACCATTGATCATTTTCCTGTCTATATTGAAGTACCATTCATTTGTTAGATCTAAAAGCGCAGTTAAAGTTGAGTGATAAGGTCTAAAGCCCGACTGATGGGTATCTAGTAAATTATGTTCGTCAAGATATGAAATCAGCTGCTCACAGATTAGTTTTTCAAAAAGGCGGGAGATAGCAGAAGTAACTGAAATAGGTCTATAGTTGCCTGGGTCATCTTGTTCACCAGATTTTAAAATGGGGGTGACTTTAGCCACTTTCCATTCCGACGGAAAAATATTTGTTTTAATCGAAAGGTTAAAAAGGGTAGTTAATGAATTACAGATATGAGGAGCCGCTGCTTTTAGAATAATATTTGGAATTTTATCAAGACCAGTTGCTTTAGCAGTATTAATACCTTGTAGAAGCTCAAGTACTCTAGAGGAATCGATCAAACGAAAAGTAAACACATGGTCTACTTTTTTAACATAATCAGCGAAATTTACATTACTGGCACGTTTAGAATTTATTTCTGAAGCTAATTTACCGGCAATTTCTGTGAAATAAGTGTTAAGGACATTTGCTACATCCTTTGGATTAGTAACAGTATTTTGCACAGTCTGCCTAATTTCGCTGATTTCAACATTTTGTGATCTCTTGCCCCTGAGATTATTTATTGTCTTCCAAGTTTTCTTGGTGTCACGAGAGTGTTTTTCAATTTGATCTTGATAAAATTTCCTTTTCGTCTTAGTAACTAATTGATTAACAAAATTCCTCATCTTTCTATACTTAGACCAGTCTTCTGGGTCATTAGACTTCGTGGCCTTTTTCTTTAGGAAGTCCCTGTTATGCATTTCCTGTTTAACATTAGCATTTATCCAGGGAGAGGGTTTGTTGCGCACTTTTATCAACCTAGTGGGAGCGTGCTTATCAATAGTTTTTAAGAAGATTTTTTTCCAGCTTGCCCATGCTTCGTCCACGTTTTTTAGTTGGTCGAAGAGTGGCCAAACAGTGTTTTTAAGGTCATTTTCAAAGTCTTCACAGTCAAAATTTTTAAAATTTCTCGTTTCAATAATTTTAGGTCTTCCTCTTGGGATACCAATTTTCCTGATGGCGAAAGCCAAATAATGGTCACTAATAGATAGTGCATAATGGATGGATGGATGGATGGGATGGATGGATGGATGGATGGATGGATGGATGGGATGGATGGATTAATAAGGAAATAAGGAAGGAAGAAGGAAGGAAGGAAGGAAGGAAGGGTGGGTGGTTGGGTTGGACGGACAGATGGACGGATGGATGGATGAACGCATGGATGGATGGGTGGATGGATACCAGTTTCTAAACACAACTACTTACATCATAAAAATAAACAGGATAACCCCAAAGGAACAGATTAGCGAAATAGAACAACAAGGCACCTCTTGAACGACCAGGAGGACCAAAAATGATATCTCTAAAAATAGAATATGAAATATTTAAAGTGGCACTCTAGCAAAAACGTCTTTGTGCACTGTCTGAATTGCAGTTTACATTCTTTAATTGCGAGCAGCACAGGTATCAAGCATCATCCATAACAGAGTACATCCTGTATAACTATCCTAATATTCATTAGATTGTAAGATGATGACACTAGACTGTAAGATGCTTCGTAAGATAAAACCCACCTTAAACTACACTTGACAAATCTATTGAGTTTGCCTTGCATGAAATGGATCACATCTTGGTGATCTCGGCCCATAGCTAACATTAAAGGTGTCTTGCCATTTGCATCTTTTACATTTATATCTACATCCTAAAGTAAATGGAATGAAAAACTAGATTAAAAAATCCAATAAAGGCTGATGAGATTAAATGCTAAAAAAACCTGTTGACAAAATATATATGCCGTTAGTTACAGTTTGATTTGGAATAAAAACTTTTATCTTCATTAGGCCCTGGCTAAAAGAGGAAACACGTTTCTAGAAACATGTTTACCGCACGAATGTTACCTTGATGTTTCCCAGTTTAGCTCCCATGAAACATTGCTGCGTGCAACAAATTTTGCTTCCAAGAGGCAAAAAATGTTTTTGCTGTGCGGCAGAAACATTTCATGTTTCCAAGACACATGGAAACATTGTTTCCCGATGTTTCCTGACAGTTTTGCCACTTCAGGAAACATTTAGGGAAACACGTTTCCTCGTTTAGCCAGGGCCTTATTATGCATATATTCATATATTCAATTATTCATTTTAAGTTGGTGAAAGTGAAAATGATTCTACAGACAAAGTCCCCACAAAACTGTTAGATACACCCAAAAACGACTCTTTTGCTGATAGATTACCAACTAACTTACAGATTTACTGACAATATTCAGCTCATACCCACTTTTGTTGTACAAGTTAATAGGAGATGTCATCTAAATATATATATATATAGTATAATGAATATGCATTAAAACTTATAATTTATTAGGTTCATGTTTGTTTTGTAGTTCAACTTTACACCCACAGTATTTCAAAAAAACTTCAAAAAATATTCCAATCAAAAAGGAACTACATTGTTCGGCATTTAATATGTTACATTTTGTAGTGTGTTACTCAGTCTCAGATTTCAGATCTCCGACCAACAATGTCTTTTGAAAAGGTATATATATTTTGCAATGATAATCAAATAATTGCTCATAAAAACAAATTTTGTAAAGGCAAGGTGCATATTGCAATATGCTTACCATATCGACAATGTGCTCCACTGTAAGCAAGTCTCCACTTAAACAAGCTAAATGTAGAGGAGTCTATGATGTAAAAAAATGACAAAAGTTTAAAAACAGCTGGCAGTTACCATAAGTCTCATGATAAAGTCGTTAGTTTTTGAAGTATTTCCTACCTGACCAAATTTATCTTTTTGTTTAGGGTCGAACCCAGAATACAAAAGAAGTTGTACTGTTTCACTGTGACCTGCAAAAGAGAGGAAATATGCATTTAAAAATAATATTAGATATAGTTTTAGATCACATGTTGTTGAGTTGCATCCATATTGATCTGTCTTCTTGTGTGCAGCCATAAAAAATGGTACTCTAGGGAATGGTACAGTTCTGAAATGGGTAAACATTACTCCTAAACTAAAGAGGTCTATTCTAAACGACTTCATAGGATGACAACTAACCTTTGAAAGCTGCCCAGTGAAGAGCATTATCTCCTTCAGTGTCTGTCAGATACACCTTGGCACCTTTACCTATCAAATATCCTGCTTGCATTGTCTTGCCATACTGTGAACTAATTATCAACGGTGCACACCCCTTGTTATCGGCACAGTCTATATTGGCTCCATTTTGCAAGAGCAAATCCACGGCCATTATGTGACCGCTGACACATGCCCAGTGAATAGGGTAAGGTCCATATTCTGCTTTACTTTGCCGATTGACATCACCACCACAGTTAATGAAAAATTTAAGAACTTCAGTATGGCCCCCAAGTGCTGCCCAGTGTAGTGGAGTGTGACCTTTTTCATCATGTTCATTCAAGATTTTGACACCTTGTTCACTGATAAGATTTCTGCATGCTTGGATGTTCCTAGAGACATGGATTGGATATATAAATTTAAAAAACAACACTCCAGCCTCAGTGAGGTGGGGGGAGGAAATCCTATAGGCAGAAGGGTGGGGATGCTCGTTAGAATCTTTGAAAATAACCCCTAAAACATACTCAACTGTCACCTGATTGTCACTGTTGACAACTGTCATTTCCAGCTGTCAATAATAATAATAATCTTGGGTATCTTATTACCTAACAAACACCCTAAGAGGTAAAGCTTACGACTAGCTTACTCTTTCCTTTTAGATTCAATACATCCTAAGTGGTACAGAATCCTGGATCTGTAACACTAGAAGGTACAATATGCATCCCGCCCTTTTCTAATTTGACTCCTGTTTCCATCATGCACTCCTCAGTTGCTAAGGGTTAGCTTTGATTTTGTATGGGATATTCATGTTTCAGGTATCAAGATATTGTTGAAATTATGCTTTCAACATCTAAATGAATACCACAGTATATAAATTCAAATACAGGTAAAATCATATTTAAAAACTGTGCCACATGAGATGTCTTGATGAATGCTAAATGACATGTCAAACCATTTTTGTTGATGATTAAAACTAAATGCCACAACCAATTAAAAAAACCCTTAAAAACTGTAGGAAATGATTAAGATACTGCATATTTGATAAAATACGTCTAGAATATAAATATTGTTGAATGAGAACTAATTTAAGATCCTGTTGACTTGCAGCTCTTGGAAACGATAAACAACTATGATATCAAATGAAAACATTATATAACTCTTATCTTGGAGTGCCTAACGAAAGCGATATTAAGTCAACTCGAAGCTTAAATACAGCTAGAAAACCTTAAAGTGCATAACTTATTAAATTTTAAGTTGCAAGTTGAGTTTCAAATGTATGCAGCTACATTACTAAGAATCTTGCACCGAGGCTATGAGAAAAACTAAGATTTATACTAGCTTTTTAGAAGTGTTACAAAGTTGGCTTAGCCTCTGGGGTTTTTTATTTTCACTATTTATTTGAAACAGCTGTGAATGCATAAATTTAACAAATGATACGTAAGCTAATTCATTGTCACTTGTTCGTTTGAAAAAAGGAGAATAAACTGCAAAACAATAGAAAAAGTTCAGTAACACTGAAATAAATGATTTAAAAGACGATAGTCTTACCCAACTTGTGCTGCTTCAAATATGGTTGGTTCTTTGGAGGATTTACTAGTATTTGTGTTAGAAGAATCAGAACAACACTGTTCGCCCGCCATTTTGTATTCATTTGAAGGACACAGGAGCCCCAACTGATAAACATTATATACAGTGCTTACTCGTGATTACCAGTGATATAAGCTTCCTGCATTTCTTTGTTATTTGTAAAGTTAATTCATCTACACCACTTTATAGCAAACACCAAGAAGGATAAAAAAGTAATTTTCCGAATAAATCTAGGATAAATCCCCATCCAGTTGCATCTCGTAATCTATTCGGAGGCTTTCGTTAGAGTTTCGGTAGTTTCGGTAACCAATTTTATTTCCGTTTTGTAACCGAGTGTTTCCGAGACATTCCCGAGATAGTTCCCGTATTTTTCCGAGATTCGTCCGACCATAGCCTTTCCTCCCCGAGCTTCTTCGCGTGAATCTCACATGATCACATGATCATCACTTCCAAATCACTTCCGCGTCTTTTCAAATGTGAAAGTAATCATGGCGGACGAAAGGGATTTCTTCCACCTAAATCGCCTTAAAGGCTTCAATGATGCAGTCTTTCCTATCGTTGCTACAATCCTTATACTTCCAATTCGAAAGCTTGAAGTGGACAGTGATTCCAGTTTGGAGAAGCTCATGGAGGAGAGATGGGTGAAGGTGGCTGTGTATTTTGTGGCATTCTTGGTTATTTGCTCCATTTGGGAATCCCACGTCAATCGTTTCCGTATTCTTTCACACACAGATGATATATTGGTGTGGTTGAATCTGACCTCTCTTCTGTTTGTGTGCTTTTTGCCTTTTACTTGCAATCTTGAAGCAACATTTTACGAGAAGTACACTCCAACCATTTTGATATGTGTTGACCTTTTGATCCTTGAGTTATTAGAGGTAATTATCATTCTCTACAGTTTTAGCAACGATGCACTCCTCACCAATGAAATTCTAGATCTTCCATTTGATCAAAGAAGAGAGCAGAGAAACTACATGTTATTGAAGAAGATAGTTAAGCCTTTGCTATACATCCTGGCTGCTAGCTTGAGCATGGTTAACAAAGATGTTTCTTGGGTTCTTCTTGGGTTAGTCATCATTTCTCCATGTCTTTATCGTTTCCTTGGCTTCCTCTTTCGAAGTGTGATGAACATTCACATGGGGAGAGCAGACTTTGATCGTATGTTTGGCAACCTGATTGATACTGAACGTGTTGAGTGTTTTAGTGATGGAGCCTTTGCCATTGTGGCTACTCTTCTTGTTTTGGATCTTACTGCAGAAGATTTCCCAACTAAGGAAGAAATCATTGAGAAAGGAATTCAAAAGTCCCTGTTGAGTTTATGGAGGGAGTTCATAACCTTTGTTGGCACTTTCTTTGTGGTAGCACTGCTCTGGTTTGTGCATCATTCCTTATTCCATTGCATCAAAAAGATGAACCAAGTCATGCTAGTCTGCAACAACATCTCACTAGCTTTCATGGGACTATCACCCTTATTGTCTGTTGTTATAAACAAGTTTGGACGAAACCAAGACCAGGATGAAATTCTAGCTGTACAATTTAGCTCAGTAGTTATATTCGGTGCTAGCATTGCACAGTTCTTAGTTTTTGTGGTTGCACTTTTGTTAGGACCATCACATTTAACATCAGAAGCAAGTCCCAGAATGTCACCTAAATCTCATTGCTATCTTGTTGCTAAGCTGTCAGTCCTGCCACTGGTTAGTCTCATAGTGTACTGGACAAGTTTCTCTAGTCCTTTCATCACTTATGTGGTTTATCATTCAGCTTTGTTAGCCACACCTATTTTGTTCATCATGCTGAAAGTCTGCTTTGGTCGAGGTTCAGATGGCATGACCATGGAGATCCCTGTTTCATCACAGACTGAAAATATTGAACAGTGGATGCCAAGACCTGTTCCCGCTCCAAGATCAAGAGCTCCTAAAGCAAGACGAACTGTTGCAATGTAAAGAGTTACTGTTATCAAACATAATTTCAGCTCTAGTTCTTGAACTTGGTTGACAAAAGGATTTCAAGGTTGTTAGAAATATTGAATGCTACTAACTGAAAGAAAAAAACTAGATGTTATATAATGCTAGAGTACCAGAATCAAAATAAAGTTTACAGTGTATAGATACTTACTATGAAAATTGACAAAATGTGGAACAAGCTAAAGTTTTCTTACGTCAATCACACCTTTTGTATAATTGCCCCACCCATTTTCATTAATGGGCTAAAATGGAGCTAAAATATAGGATAATATAAAGACTACATGTGCAATGTTTGAAATTATCAATGAAAATTGGTCGGCCAATCATACAAAAGTGGGTGTGACTTTTATGATAGGAAAACTCAGGTCTATTCCACAGTTCGATGATTTTTGCAGTAATAGCTTTCAGTCATAGAATTAGGTTTCCTTTGTAGTAAGGTGAATTAATCTGGTTGTTCTTCATAGGCTGATATTGGCTTCAAGACTATTTTGCCCTTTTGTATAGTTAATTCTGTTTTGTTAGAGTGCACGCACTAAACCCGTGAAACAAATACCAACTTTTAGTGCTAAATAGTGCTAAATAAACAATAGAAAACAAAGGATTCTGTATGAAATAGTACTAATTAGTACTAATTAATGTTCACGGATTTAGTGCGTGCACTCTATTAGGGTGAATTTATAAGATTGCCATTTTTAATGGTCCCAGGAAAGTACATACTCCAAAGTATAACTTCAACTTTACTGGAAATCAGCAAAATATCAATTATCATGGAAAAATATTATGATTTAATCAAATATTAATCTGAGACAAAAATAAACCCGTCATTCTGTAACATTAATGTTTACAAATGCCACACTGCCTGATTACAATGCATAATCTATTTTTTATGTAAAGAAATAAGTAGTGTTAATAAGCTTGATAAAAAAGTGTGGATAGATCTTAACATTTTATAGACAAAAGATTGATAGCAATAGGTAGCCAAAAATAAATTATACTATTGTTAACAAATGCAGACCAAGTTTCATATATATCGTTTCAAATTTCTCTGATTTTTGATGATCATTGATGACTCTGCTTGAAAAGGTTCGAAATTTGAATATGTCACTAACCAAATTTAGCTGCATACATATTGAAATTACCGCTTGGTCTACCTGTGGTATTACTTCTCCGTGACTAAGCAATATTGCGTTACTTGAATGTCACGATAAGTTTAGAGGAGATTTTTAGCAAAATCACCGGGGGAAGCCAGGATAAAACCAAAAGTTTGACTGGATTGAGAGTCCTATAAGGCTTATGGATCCCTGAGGGCTATATTGTGTGGGTAAGACTGAGTTCTGCAGCCCCTCCTGCCTGTTCTTTGGAAATATGATTGGTCACGGTGACTAAGCACCGTTAGCCATTGATGGAATTGGCTAAAAATATGCTGCTAAAAATAGAACATTACGTCTTTAAAGTGAATATATAAACTGGATAGTAAGCCGTTGCTTTATACTTGTATATTTCTACTTCAAAAGCAAGAAAGCAGAGAAAATAATATCTCGTATTTATCCAGAAAGCCAAGATGGTCGTCGTTCAAGTCAAGGTACAAGCCTTCGATGAAAAATGATGGAACCTGAAATTCGTCGATTTTCTATCGACAATGAAGAAGTTACAAGCTTTGCAGCCCTTATTGACAAGATCAAAGGTCTTTTTCCTGACTTACAAGGAAAAGAATTCGAAATTTTTTGGATCGATGATGAACTAGATCAAGCGATTCTCTCGAATGACGAAGAGCTGCTCGAAGCAGTTCGAGTTACAGCAGCTAAAGACGTACTGCATATCCTGGTGAATACTGTAATGGAGAATGATGTACGAGAGAAACAAGAAGCCTGCCAAGAATCCCGTTCTGATGAAGCCGTGTTTGAGTGTCCTCCTTGTGACAACGAAAAGCTGTGCTCAGAGTGTAAGCAGAATGAGGTCCATAGAGAACAAAGGATGGAGCCAAGCAAGAAGCCCTATTTCTGTGGCCGTCATCGCAAGTTTTGCCATTTCCACCAAGGTGTGATGGGTACAAGAGGATGTATGATGGGTGGCCGTGGAGGTATGATGGGTGGCCGTGGAGGTATGATGGGTGGCTGTGGAGGTATGTGTGGCCGTGGAAGGAATGATGGGCCATAGAGGATGTGTGGGTGGCCAGGGAGGCATGATGGGACCAAGAGGAGGCATTATGGGACCAAGAGGAGGTATTATGGGTGGCCATGGAGGAATAAGGGTCACAAGAGGAGGTATGGGTCATGGAGGTATCATTAGTGGCCATGGGGGAATTATTGGTCCAAGAGAATGTATGATGGGTGGTCAAGGAGGTGTGATGGGTGGCCATGGAGGCATAATGAGTGGCCGTGGAAGTATGATGGGTGGCTGTGGAGGTATGGTGAGTGGCCATGGAGGTATGATGGGTGGCCGTAGAGGTATGATGGGTGGCCGTGGAGGTATGATGGGTGGCCGTGGAGGTATGGTGAGTGGCCATGGAGGTATGATGGGTGGCCGAGGAGCCAGTATGATGTTTGCAAGAGGATACATGGCCAGTCCAAGAGAAGAAGTGGTGGCCTAACTTCAAGGAAGACTATGATGCCTCTTGTTATGTGAGTATGGGAAAATAAGATATCCAACACATGAAAAGTATGGAGAAAAAAGTAGAACAAAAAAATGAGAAAAAGAAAAGAAAAAAACAAAAAAACAAGAATAGATGAAAAAAAACAATTGAACAAGAAAAAAAGGATGGCACAAGAAAAAGAAAAAAAAAAAAGAAAAAAAAAACATGAATGGATATGAAAAAACAATAGAACAAATAAAAACAAATGAACATCTTAAATTGGCATCATGAACATGAAAACAAGATGCTTTTAGAACTAGTGTAAGAGTAGAGGAGATAACAACCCGCACCATATTGGCATCATGAATCTAAAAGAAAACATATTTAGTGTAGTTCAGTCTTAAATAGTTTGATAAGAATACAGAGATTAGATAGTAAAACTCTGCTAACGGATTGGCTTCATGTTATCCAAAAATTAAGAAAGAAAAAAAAAAAGAATAAAATATATTAATATTGAACTTTATGGAACTCATTTTGTTCAGTATAATTTGTTTTATTCATATTTGCTTTATAACATTTTTCAAAATTACGAGCTAATAGCTGCAAGCTGCACACTTACATTTTGGTTTTTCACTGCCTTCAATAGAAATTTATTATTTACTTTTTGCATTCATGATGACTGGCGACAGTGAAAAACTGAAATCCAATTGGGCAACTTGCTACTTTCGAGTTTGTGACATCATGGCACTTTAGTTTAGCCATATTTAATTTCTAGTCCCTTGGCTTCATGTTTCACTAAAATCAATCAGGAGGGGGGTGGGGCCCTAATTGGTGATCCACTTTCTGTTTGGGGTGGGGGTAGAAAGTGGGGTGGGGGGGAGCTCATTTTTTGGCATTGAGTGAATCTTGGATGAGAGTCTCTGATCACTGATACAATTTTCTGTTCATGGGTGCACAAATAAAATGAGTTTGAATTAGGATGGGGGGGACGGGTGGTGCCTGACGTCTGGGAAAGGGAGTGAGGTATGTTCTCTGGCCAATAATCTTCTCTTAGTAGGGTTATAAGGTTCACAGCTTTATATTTTTTTGTGTACTGGCCAGACTGGAATTCATAAGAGGATCAATTGAATAGGACGAGGGTGTTGGTCCAGGTACATCTAGCTACTATTGCTTCCTTAATAGAAATTCCTGGCAATAGAACATGCACCGTTATAGAAGGTATGTATACTTTGATTGTAAATTCCTGTAAGTCCCAGACACCAAGTTTAATTATCTAATATACAAATGTTCATATTTGAGAGCTCTATTATGCATGTTGCTCGGCAATACCATATTTGGCTCATTGGTGTATTGGTGCACACATACCTGTTAAAGGATAGAGGACTGGGTTCAATTCCTAGATGAGTCTGTACTCAACACCATTGTTTGAGCAACGGCACTGAGAAAGCTCTCCAAAAGTAATATTGAATAATCCTGAATTTTGTCTTTTCTCTGATATTCAAGTCTATTATTAGGCAATTACTACTAACCTCAGCTTCAGTGATTATGAGGAATATTTATCTTGATGCTTGAAGACTTGTGGCTCTATAAATATTCCCTGATAATCACTTCGCCTTTGGTGAATAGTTGTTATAAAAAAATAAACAAATCTTAACAATAACTATTTACCTTTTAGATTGTAGAATTATTACAGATGCTGTTTACTGCATAAAAACCACCGTACACAACGTCAAGTATCATTTCACTTTATTTCTTTGAATATTTCAGAAATTAAAAAAGGGAAATTTAGCCTTTAATACTATGGATAGCTTTATAGATATTTCAGTGATTATTCTGAGTAACTTGTAAATATCAATCTTTTTCACACATTTATTTTTCAGCTTTCTTTCTGTTTAAACCTGTTTTGTTTATACTTCCTGTTGTTATATTTTGAAAATAATTCCTTAAAAATGGGTAACTACATTGTAACATTTCTTTACTATAAATACTGAAAATATAACCTGAAAACTTTGCTGTTTACAGATAAGATATTGACTCATCTCTGTACAAGTACTGTGGAAGAGAAGGAAGATGGTAAAGACAAGAAAATGTTACCAGTGAGTCACCATTCTTGCAAGTAGTTGCAATACAATATTATAAAAGCTGGACCTACTGGAACATTTTTGTACAATTGAGTGATATTTATACCCTTTAAATGTAAAATTTCAGCATCTAAAAATTTGCAGGGCATCAATAATTAATAATTATAATGGACAAAGGAATAAGTTAGCTAGGATGCTAGGCAGAATTAGTTTGAAATAAGAAATCTTCTATCCATTTTATGATATAATTTTTTATATAAATAGCCAAATGAGAGGCAAGTTAAGGAATTGAGCAATGGAACAGGGAGCACAAGAGGACATCTCTTGGTAACATGCAGAAGATGTTGTCTCAGGCTTAGGAAATTATATCCTACTGTGTACTGGAAATAACTGGTTAGAACTATATTATACCACATTTACATGGAGGTAAGGTGACCCTACTTCTAGAGCTAGCTCTTTGTGGGTATCCACTTGGGAAGAAAAACAAAGGACTCGTTCCTCCACTAGAGACACCCTACCTTCATGGAAAAGAATTCCAAATGTCATGAAGTAGAGCTATGGTTGGTCAAGCAAAACAACAAAAAAATATGTGGAGTTTCGATTCCTAGAAGGACTGTTTCGGCTGAAGAACACAAGACATCAAGTTGAAATCTGCATTAGAGTTTTGAAATGATTATCATTATCCTTATAAGCAACCTTAATAAAATGAATGAAATATCAGTTCCTATATCCGCAAGGTCATTTTTCTTTCTAGAGATTTTGTAAATTCTGGTTATAAAACATCAATTTCTAGCATTAAAACTTTTCAAGGCATTGTTGCAATGACAATTGAGGGCCAGAGTAGTAAAAATTTTCTAGAAAAATCTCAAGTGTATGTATATAATTATTCTATTTATATCTGCACATGTTAATATTCTAATCTGACAGAAAATATTCAAAGCTTATAGCATTAACCTCTTATTGAATAACTACAATATGTTAAAATAACACCATCTTAAGAATAAAGTTCTATGACATAATAAACTAATCCTACTCTTTCATAGCACCAAGGTATTCTGTTGTCAATCTTAAAATACACCTTTCCCGAATTTTCTAGAGTGACCATCAACCAATGGTTCAAAGAATAGGTAGGTCTTGATAAAATACAGTAAATGTATGAACACATCAAGTTCTACCTCACTTGGAGCTATTGTTGTGTGTTCACTCAAGCAAATTCATGAAAGGTCTATAAGACTTGTTTCATTCCTGAAATAAACTGCTGCATTTGATCAGAAGTAAAGCTAAAAGAAAAATAGTTAACAAGTATGAAGTGAACAGCTTCATGAATGTGTTGAGGTTGAGGTAAAGCTTAATTATGAACAAACTACACCTATTTTTAGCGTCATCTCTTTAAGAAATTGATGATAGATTTAAGATGTAGTGATAATATCCAATGCAAAAACAAATAAAAGTAAATTAAAAACTCTCTTAGCAAATCAATAAACTTCACTAAAAGAATACACATAGTTTGTCAAACTTTACAGTGTAGAAAACCCATCTGGATTACTGGTGCAAGCAGTTTAACTACAGGAAAAAGAACCATCCCTCTTCCACTATAATTATTAATTAACAGTATGTTTTATGTACTTATGTACAGATGGTTATACTCAGCTGTATGATCTACTATGAAAGTGAATTGGATAATACTTCATTAAAAGCCCCTTCAAAGCATGTACGGAGATCTCGATAGGATACTACTAGGACTGTCTGTTCATCTCTAGACGTAAGGCAGACTTTTTCCGGTGAACCAGAGTCCAACTGAAAAGGTAAGTTTTTTGAAGTTAAGTTAAGCAATATCTTAAATGTTGGAGCAAATAGGGAGGTCAGAGAGAAGGATAACACAGACATTTCCTGAACTCACTTGCATTATTGAGTGACCACAAAAAAAACGATGCTTTCAAGCCAAGTTTGGACTTGTGTTCACACATTTATCAATTTATTTATTAGTATTGATTAAGTTCAACCTTAACTTGGAACCATTGTTTCGTGGTCATTCATGCAAATTTGGAATGGTGTATGGTACTGCAGCATCAGCATTCCTTGCATGCCACCTTTCACCAAGAAAACCAAGGTTTGGTGGTCTCATGTGAGTCAAGTTGCTTGTTGGTTCTCTTCTGTGCTTTAATGTTTTATCTGCGGGTTCTCTGGTTTTCCTCCCTGGAAATTGAGCAATCACTCCCAGTGCTCGTCAAACTAAATAAACTTGAAATTTCTTACCTTGTTTCAGACAAGTCACAATATGTGACAAATCGACTACTGGGACAAGATCTTCTGTCACACTGTGGAACAAGTAATCTCTAAACAACTTCAGTAGATATCTATCACCAGGCTCTCTGACCAGAGTCGGATCCATCCCTAGCCTAGAAACAAATCATTGGTGATAAAAATAAGAAAATCAACAATGTTGAAACAGTAGACTGCATAGGGGCTGTCAAAAATCAACAAGGTGTGGGGATGGCCATCGAAAATATAGGGTACTAGAATGGATGAAATTATAAGCCACTGGACAATATCTGGTCAGAATTGGAACTTGTCTGGTCAAATCTTGCCTTGCTGGTCATTTAAACCAAGTAATGAGTTATGACTGAGCTAAAACTGTTTTGGCCAGCCATCATGAGGGATGAATGATTGACCAGCCATTGTTTGTAGCCAGTGTCTATTTAACTAACTTTTTAGTAAATGGCAAAAGAAATAGAAGAAAAAAAATGGAAAACCTATCGCATTTGCCAATTCACAAGCTGGCTTAAGTTTAATAACCAGATGTGTTTTTATGAACTTATTAGTTATTTTAATTAATTCTAGTTTCTTACGTTTAATAATAGTTTTTACACTTACTCTGGTCCTCGCTCGTTTATGATACCGAGTTTCGCCAGTATCCTTAGCAGTCTTCCATTCTCCATTCCTATCACAAAAATGATTTAAGTACCATGGATGAATATAAAGAAAAACTGAACTTCCAAGTTGTCTTGGGGTTTACCTTAGCAGCTCTCCTTCTAGTACATCACACTTTACTTGTGCTGCCTCTAGTTGTGTGTAGAACCTAGCTCCTATCATCGGCAATGATATCGTTGACACTCTTCATCATGGTGGGTGGAGGGCTTCCCAACAGGTAGCTGCGGCCAAATAAGTGGAGTATTAACATAAAAGTACTTTATACTTTTAGGTAATGCACTTGTGCTTTTACGCACAAGTTATGTGCATGTTTTTGTGGGCATTGTAGTGCTGGAATACACTGGCAGTATGCATAGTCTGTGGGCCCAGGAGTACAAAGTGCATGAACCAAAGGATGGAAGGGCTGGGTAAAAATGGTGCCAGTTCGGATCTAAGACATTTTCCCAACCCACATTCACATCCATTTTATGATAGAGATGTTGCACCTAAATCTTTACCACTTTCTGTCATGTCATTGTACTTGTCTTCACATACCCACATTAAATACTATCTGCATGGATTAACAGTACTCACATGATGAGGTTCTTTAGATCAGAAGAATAGTTCATAGCAACCATATTCTAGGGATTGTTGGATGTGCTCTCTCTGTATGGACTGCAGAGATAACAGCTTGCTAAGGCAAGAACAGCTTACCAAGGGAAGTCAAATCTTCTTGCTACAGTTCAAAAGTCAAAAACAGTTAATGCTGTTACATTGCTACTTGGAGAAATTAATTTATGAACTGATTATTCATGGAAAACAAAAATACATACCAAGTAAAGAAGTGGCACTTACAAGATACTACAAAGATGTATAGAAAAAAATCTTACTTGAAAAGTGTGGCGTCATTGCACTTGGGCTGTTGCCTGGATCAAAACTAAGTATATCAAAAAATGCCACAGCCATTTATTCTTAATCTGAATGAAAAAATAATATACTAAACACCTTTACTTATGCATGTTTCCCTATTTAGAGGTGTCATTTTCTTGAGTATCATGTCTTTGTTAAATGGTTAAGCATGAGAAGAGCATGTAATATGGATATGACTCAACCTGGAGGGAATGTCCCATGGTCTGAAATGGGTAAAACATTATGCTCAAGGTAAGGATGTCTAGATGCATTATATATAAAGAGTGTGGTTACTTGCAGAACACGAGAGAAGTGTTGGGTGATGCATGACCAAACTACAATACAGTCAACACTCATTACAGCGGACACCCCCGGGACCTTCACTTCATGTCCTAATAGCGAGCGTGCTGCAATAGCAAGAATTAACTACGGTCATTTCTTCGTCAATATTTTGCCAGGGATTTTTCTCCAGTCCGTAATAGCGAGTTGTCGGTAATATTGGGGTGTCCGCAAGGCGAGAGTTGACTGTAGAATGAACTGATAATGAAATGTACCATACCTTGAGTTTCCTATTAAAAGAATTTTAGAAGGATCTATCATTCGACAGGCCAATCCAGCCGCATGAAAGCCCTTAGTGCTGATGACCAGCTGAATGATGTAACTCCAGATAAGCTTCTCTGGCATCAGACCACCGTGTCTTGACCGTCCCACCCGTTTCCTTGCATTCCACCTCTAGGGGAAAGCTAACGAGCCGTCATGATTGACAGGAAGGGTGGAGTCGGGACCATGAGAAGTGTCTGCTTAATAAAGTCTCGCACCCGCATGATAATCATAGACGAAGACAAGTGCTAAAAGAATGATAAAAAATGAGTCAAGGTTAGATCTGAGATGCCATATGAGTTTTATTCAGGGAATACAGTTTAGAGCCTAACTAGAAAACTCCTCATCTATTTAAGGCTCTAGGCATAATTTAAAGTAAAAGGGAAAATCGTAAAATAATAATAATTTTTGTAATAATAATTCATTTTGTAATACCAATAATCGTAAATTATTGTATGGAAATTGCATCAAATTACTCTTTGTTTCCCTTTCTTAACTTACAGCTATCTCCAATGCTTTAGTATAAAAAACTTCACGTAAGCTGACAATGGTTCGAATGAGTTTCTTTTTCCATTGGTTCTACCATTACCTTGTTTGGCATTAACAAGTCGAAAACCTAAGGAAAAAGCAAAAAAACGAAATTAATATATCCTGACAATAGATTCATTGATGATAAGAGCTCTACGTAAGTATTTTACGTACCAGTGAACCCTTCTCAAGCACGACAGTAGTCCATCTTTGGCGTTCATAGCTTGTAACATGTTGTCATGTAACCAAATGTTCTTTGTCCCTAAAAGATTAAGAAAAAAAATTAAATCACATCAGTGCCTGAATAGTATCTTACCATCAATGGGTGGGTAGTGGTGATAGTGCTTGCCTCTCCAATGCACCCTGCAGGTTGGATTCCTTGACTACAATATCGTGTTACATGTATATGGGAGTAGTTCTAGTGACTGTTCTCTCCTGTGCTTTGAGGGTATATCTTCTGGTTCTCTGGTTTTCCTCCTGTAATTACCCAATGCAACTTCTACTACTAAATCTCATTGCTTAGGACCAAGGGCCACTGTCGTTTTTTTATAGCCCTGGCAATTAGTTGCTACTATTCATAAACAAGGAGAGTCATTTAAATAAATTTGGTTTCAAAGGTTAAAAAAAAAAGATTCGCTGAGTAGGCTGGCAATAATATTTTGTTAAGGTGTTGGTGCTTTTCACGCCAGAACAAGAATCAAAATAATGCATAAAATGTCAAGACAGGGAATGTGACAATATTGGGCAATATAAATATGTAATTAGATTAGTGCTATTGT
Source organism: Actinia equina (assembly GCA_011057435.1). Lineage (NCBI taxonomy): Eukaryota > Metazoa > Cnidaria > Anthozoa > Actiniaria > Actiniidae > Actinia > Actinia equina. The sequence continues at coordinate 499 of WHPX01000472.1, read as the reverse complement.
AGCTTTGTTACCTGATCATCCGGAGTTGTTCAAGGGCTCCAATGGACATAACGAATGCATAGGTATCCACTTCTTTGGGTACACCTGAATGATTAAACTGACACTGAGATGTGTCTAGAGCTTCAAGTGGAAATATTGAAGAGGGGGGTGGACTTCTTCAACATTTCTTCAAAAACGTTTCTTACATTTACCAAAACATTCCTTCCCAGTTTACTCAAGCTGAGCCATTACAGCTCAATAATGGCCAAGTCCATCAACAATGTCCAGTCAAATTAATAATTGTCTGTACTTGGTTGTGCGAAGGTGGATACACTTTTGACAGATAAATCCTATCCTGCGGATAAGTCCATGCTGTTTATCCAATATATTTGAGACCACCAGATAAGATTTATCCTTTGGATAGTACTATAACCCACTTAGCACAACCTACCATGCCTCTAAAAAAAGCTCTTGAACTATTGATTTGGAATTTAATAACAAAGCATTAATGAAATATACC
>WHPX01000471.1:0-93647 GCA_011057435.1 Actinia equina | reverse complement strand
TTTATGTCTTCCGAATGAGGCATTTCGAGTGGCTTCTATTTACAGAATTTGCAGTGCTCTCCCGATCAACCAGCCCAAAAGGATAAGACCAGTGGGTCCAGCACCAGCTACCTAGGGATCAATAGACCTTGGTGAGGCCACACATCCTGACCTGGTGAGGCCATTCACCCTTGTGAGGCCACACTCCGACCTTGGGACCCCACAGCAGACCTTGGTGGGCCACACATCATAGACCTGGTGAGATGCCACACATCAAGACCTTGGTGAGGCCACACATCATAGACCTGGTGAGTGCACACATCATCGCCCTTTGGCAAAAAATGGGCACACAGCCATAGAACCTTGGTGAGGCCACCATCATAGTACCTTGGTGAGTCCACACGTCACCTGGAAAGGCCACCATCATAACCTTGGGGAGGCCACCATCATCGACCTTGGTGAGGCCACACCTCTAGACCGTGGTGATGCCACACATCATAGACCTTGGTGAGGCCACACTCCTAAGACCTTGGGAGGCCACACATCATATACCTTAGTGAGGCCCACACATCATAGACCTTGGTGTAGGCCACATCATAGACCTTGGTAGGCCACACTCATAGACCTTGGTGGTGAGGCCACACAATAGACCTTGGTTGAGGCCACACATCATAGACCTTGGGTGAGGCCACATCATAGACCTTGGTGGTGACCGTGCCACACATCCTAGTTGGTAGGCCACAACTCGATAGACCTTGGTGAGGTCACATCAAATAACCATGAGTGCCACCACGTCCTAACCCTGGTGATTGGCCACACTCATAGACCTTGGTGAGGCCCACACATCAGCGACTTGGTGAGGCCACCCATCATAGACCTTAGTGAGGCCACACATATTCATAGACCTTGGTGATGGGCCACACTTCATAGACCTTGGAGAGGCCACCCATCATAGATTTGGTTAGGCCACACATCATAGACCTTGGTGAGGCCACACATATTAGACCTGCGCACCATCAGACGCTTGGAGGGCCACACTTACATATAGACCTTGGTGAGGCCACACATCATAGACCTTTGGTGAGGCCACACATCTTTACACCTTGGTGAGGCTACACTCATAGACTTGGTGAGGCCACCATCTACCTTGGGTGAGGCCACACATCATAGACCTTGGTAAGGCCACACATATCATAGACCTTGGTTATGGGCCACACAGTCATAGACCTGGATGAGGCCACCCATCCATGAAGTTGGTGAGGCTGGTGAGGCTACACATCATTGGGAGGGCCCATCAAATCATACCTTGGTGAGGGCAACACATCTTAGACGGGGTGAGCGCCACACATCATTGACTTGGTAGGCCAGGCACATCATCAGACCCTTGAGTGATCCTACACATACATAGATCCTGGTGAGGCCACTAGCATCCGCCTTGTTGAGGCCACACATCAGACCTTGGTGAGGCCACACATCATCAAGACCTTGGTGGGGCCACAGCATCAGACCTTTGGAGGCCCACAATTCATGACCTTGTTGAGGCAACACGATATAGACCTTGATTAGAGGTAGAGATAGAAATTAATAGGTATTGACGCTGCAGTAATAAAATAACCTATCTGACTTTTTCTTCGCTTGACTCTGCATTCCGCATTCAACGAAGGCAAGACGGGAGAGGATCTCAAGGATTGGCTGTGGAGAAAGCGACTGCATCAGCTGCAGTGAAGCTCGAGCAGCAAAAACTTTCGAAGATTGAAAGCCCAAGGTAAGAAACTGTTCCCTGGCCTTTATTATTCTGCAATTATCTATTCCTGTGACTGCAATGGAATCATATTGTTCATTTTCGGGTTATTCGGGTATCTTTTTTTTTTTGTATATCCACAGCCAAGGCTCATGAATAATTCGATGATTGATTGTAGATGTAATTCTCCTAACGCACTAATATATATACTTGATTGGTAGGGATGCGGAATCTTGTAATAAATCATCCCTTTGGTATTTTCTTGTTATTAACTTATTTGAAACTATGAAATATTACTCTCTAGTACCCTATCAAGTATCAGTTCTTCAGTAATGATTTAGAAGCATTTATTCCCAGGAAAATATCCTCAGGTGAATCAGTTGATATGTTGGAAAGAATGGAATACACCATAGCACAAACAGCCATTACCAGGAAGCACATGTAATTAATTCATTGTCATTATTGAAATCTCATAATAATAATTATAGCTTACCCATTAATGCCCCAATAGAAAGAGAGGAGGCAAGACTACCATAACAAACATGTGGTCTAGTTGAACTATACCTAAGCTTATCCCCTATAATACCTTATGAGCGATCAAAAGCAATTGATATTGGTAGGAGTATATTCCTGTAAGTGGAAAACATTGTCTTCAAATATTGATGATGAAAATAAATGGTTCTTTAGAGATCTTTGTGAATATTACCTAGGCCAGCTAGTTTCTACTTAGCAACAATATCAGGAAGGAGTTTCAAAATTGCATTGGGGGGAGATGGCTTTCCTTTTGGTAAGAACGAAAGTGTAATGGCTGTTACTTTTTGCCACGAAGTTTTCTGAATGTAGGAAAGCGTGTGGCTTCGAGCAGTGACACTTTTTTTAGTGTTTGTGGCTAACTGTGAGGAGACCTCCCCTCTAGTGAGAACTACATAAAAGCTTTCTGTCAGCAAATTGTAGAAATACAAGGCAAAGTTTATGAAATAGAAGGTCTCCATGTTTCTTTTATTTGAAGAGCTTCCCAATGACATGAAAATGTTGCCATGTTAGGTGGGGAGCTTCCTAATTCAGCTTCCTACTTCTCTACATTTGGAGATGCTTCCTTTCTGACTGTGGTGACTTGGAAGGAATTTTTTGGTTATGATGAAAACTGTAGTGGAGACCATGGACCTACAACAAAAGAATAGAAGTTGCCGAGAAAGTGAAAGCTTTTAAAGCCTCACTTTCCCCCAAGTTAGCTGGAAGCACACGAAGAACAAAAACCACAGAATTCATAGCAAAACAAAGGAGCCGTCAAGAGTTTGAGCCACTTGTGGGAAGCCTCATTGACAAAGCCCATGTAGAACCTCTCCACTTGAGGAATAATGCATGGCAGTACTTCCTTGCTGTAGTAAAGGAGTCCATGGCAAAGTCAACATTTTTACCATCTCTAAGAGCAGTTTTCTGATATCCCTGAAGACACATGTTTTCAAGAGTAGTTAATGCACTGACGTACGAGGTGAAGGGCAACACGTGCAGCTAAGAAGAGAATCAGTTGGTATGGTTAAACACAAGGGAAAAAGGGAGATTTCCAGTACCGATTTACAGGAAAAGAATCACGTTTAACTTTGCCATAACTTCATGCGGCTAATGAAACGCTAAGCAGAGAGGAAGACAGTCCAAAGCAGAGGCAGACTGTGCTAGCATTAACTTATATATGGGAGTAGACTGAGGGACTGCTGTTCTATATTTACATGAATAGAAGTACACCCAACAGATCTTGTGAAGCTAGAGAAGGCAGCATCTGAAATACTTTTGTGCTAATAAAATGTTTCTTCCTTCAGCATAAACCCAACAATTTGGACCCTGGAGTAAAGTTCTTCCTGTACATTCCAAAGATGTCTATGAGAAATACCAACAAGGCCTATTGACAGTAAACAATGGAGGGGGAGGGAGGCCAAGCATATTGCTCTACACGCGTTGAGCTTAAATTCACTTACAGATCTAGATGGTTGATATATTTAGACATGAATTTATAATGCTTATTTTGCTTCCAGAGCAGGGGCATGAGCCTAGTAGGTAAACAGAGAGCAAAGATGTATATGTTCCTGAAAGAGTTTGCCATGACAACCAGTTCTGTTACTGTGGTCTAGAAAAGTCAGCTCCAGAAGATGAAAGTTGTTATTTCTGTGGTGACAAATTAATGTCTTTAATACAAAAAAGTGTTCAGGATAAAAAGTACAGGGCAGGTTTAACAATTTATTCCCCATCTCTCTCCTTTCCCCCAATCTACCAACAAACTAATCATGAAAATTTTTTCACAGTGATATAGCCGCATAGTGAGCCTTCATGTATGGTCTAAAGGTATGACAGTCATTTTCCTTGATGCAATTTTTATTGACGCCCTTGACTCTGTTCAAATCTCATCTACTCTAATATTTAGCCATATCCCTTTATACAAATCAAACTCAGTAAAATGGGAAAACATGTATGAAAAAATAGCTGATAGTTTTCACGGATTTCTAAACCACTATTAGGGACCTCCTTGAATGGATTTGATTAAGAGAGAATTCAATTTTTTATGAGTGAGGAACGGAGCTTGAGGAAGGGCGGTGGAAAAATACATGCCTAATTTGCTTGGCCACCCGATTAGTTGGTGTGGAATTTAAAAGGCCAACCTCACCTTTAGTACTGGTAAAAATGTATCATAAAATAATATATCTATATGGAAAAAAACAAAAAAAAAAAAACAGGGGAAGCCGCATTTTCAAGCGTAAATTTTTAATGACCCTGCTTAATTGCTCCAGACCCCTTCTCCTTAGCTGAGTTCTATTGACTGAACTCGGTGACGGTTTTTTTCCATCGCGTTGCTGCCATTTATCTTTTAAAGCAACTCAAGTACCCCTTGAAATATTGCAGCCTCACTGAGTTTTTGTCCTTTATCGCATGCAAAAGCCTTTCGTTTGCTTCTTCATAGAGTGTTTTTTCTTCTAATCTATCTGCCTGCTTTTCTCTCTCTTGCTTCACTTCCCTTTTTTTCTTCCTTCTCATCATCAAGTCTTTTTGCTATGCTTGTGTGCCTCTCTTGATGCACAAAGAAAACCCTTTAGGATGTGAACTTTCTCCACACACTTTCACATGATCTTTAACAGAATGCAGACCATTTATTGTGAGGTCAGCTAGAGAAGCCCTGTCTGCATATTTACTGTTTTCTTGTTTGCAGCAGATCAAGTTTACGTGTGCATTTGTCTGTATTGACATCGCCTGCCTGGTAAGCCTTCCACTCGTCAGTTACCAAAGCCACTTCCTCTTCTGAAACTGTTGGCATCATGACTACTTATCTACGAATAGCTTGCGCACAATGCTGATTAACGACCAACCAAATACTTTTTGGTGTCCACATAGAACTGTTTCATACCTGAAACAGTTGGAAGCTTAGACAAAAGAGAACAAGTTGTCTACCCAACTTCTGTCTGTGAAATGGACAATTCATTCTCTCTTTTAGAGTGGTCAACTGTAAGCATCTTCAGGAATGAACCTATCATAGATTTGACTATCATCACACATTGCATCGGAGAGTAGAGAGAAACTTCTTACAAATTGGCTCCAGACAACAAAAAAGCCAATTGAGCTAGGAAGGATTTGTCTTGCAACTTTCTACAGATACGATTGTACTCCTCATCCTTTTAGATAGTTGCAAATGTCTTTTCCTCTGTAGCTGGCTTGGGCAACTCTTTTGGAAAGTATTTCTTGATTGCTTCCCATTTCTTGACAATTCTGTCTACTGCTGGAATAAGTGTAAGCCATCTGCATTGCACATGTCAGATGAAAAGATCCTTATCAAGTTCTGGATCATTCAACGCTTTGATATAGATTCTCCAAGAGGTGAACTTTTTAGCCAATAGAAAAGATCTATGGCTATTTCCGCAGAGGCCTCTCCATACCTGCTTGAAAAGCAATGTGCACAACATGAATGTTGCAAGGGATGAAAGGCATAAGACCAGAGAGCCCTTCTCCTAATAGTACATCGCTGATAGAACTCCAAATGGTTTTATTGACATTTGGTCCATCTGGTGACAAACTTGCTAAGCCTGAGAGAGGTAACTGATAACCTGCGTCCTGAAGTGTTTCACAGTCATCTTGGCAACATCATGACCTTTGGCATGCCCAAAGAATACTGTCTGCAAGATTCTATCACTGATTTCGTTTTTCTCTTCTCTTTTAATAAAACATATTGGCTTGTCATTACAAACTAAACGACAGAAATCGTAACCACTGCGGAGATGACAAGTTGGGTTTGTTTGTCTGAGTTGTGACGTCACTACCACGCAGCCTTATTAAGGCAACAAAATCACAAAAGAATTCGCAAATCTTTTGTTCCAACAGCACGAGATTTTCGAAACTGATGTTGAAAATTTATGTTCGTTCATTAGAGCAAAAACGTGGAGTGATTGTGCTGAAGTACTGAGACGATTGACACTGCGGATTGAAGAATTAAGAAGATTGAGATGAAAAGGGCGCACGCATATAGGCGTGGACCTATGGGCTTTAAAAATCGTGACTTTGAAGAAAACTATATAAAACGGGAGAAAAAAAAACATGGACTCCCGGTCCATGGACCATTATTTAGACCCTGTCCATGGACTACCCCAAATACATAATCCCTTTTTAGTATGAAAAATCGACTGAGATGATTGTAATACTTAGCTACATTAAAGAGGCGAACGTCTATTCGACAAACTATAGGAATTATGAGCTTGTAAAACTTATCTCGCTTCACAATCGGCTAATGTTGCCATGGAAAAGCTGCTTTTTATAGTTTTTTTTGAACACCTTGAAGGCTAAGATCATTCCTTAATGAGTTGGTTTTCCGCGCACTTTTTTCCTGTCATCTTATTAATTATATCTCCTCTAAACAAACCAAAATAGCACGATCTGCTTGCCATCGAGTGGCCGCCATTTTATTTGCTTTCAAATCCCCTCGTGGATACAGGAAGCTCATAATCCTGTAGTCTTTCGAATGAACGTTTGACTTTTTAAATTAAGTAGGTGGTTTTACAATAATCTCAGATTTTTCATATTAAAAAGAGTTTTTTCTATGGGGTTCGTGCATGGACCGTCCTGGAGCAGGTCCATGAAGGGTTCCCTGGACAAGGTCCATGAAGGGGTCCATAGACCATGCCAGGTCAATGATGGGATCAATAGACCAGGTCCATGATGGGATCAATAGACCAGGTCCATGAAGGGGCCCATAGACCAGGTCCATGAAGGGGTCCATAGACAGGTCTATAAAGGAGTCCATAGACCAGGTCCATAAAGGAGTCCATAGACCAGGTCCATAAAGGAGTCCATAGACCAGGTCGATCATGAAGGGGTCCATAGATCAGGTCCATGATGGGATCCATAGACCAGGTCCATAAAGGGGTCCATAGATCAGGTCCATAAAGGAGTCCATAGACCAGGTCCATAAAGGGGTCCATAGATCAGGTCCATAAAGGGGTCCATAGACCAGGTCCATGAAGGGGTCCATAGACCAGGTCCATGAAGGGGTCCATAGACCAGGTCCATGAAGGGGTCCATAGATCAGGTCCATAAAGGAGTCCATAGACCAGGTCCATGAAGGGGTCCATAGACCAGGTCCATGAAGGGGTCCATGAAGGGGTCCATGATGGTGGTCCATGGACCGGGGGTTCATTTTTAGTCCTTTCCCGAAATATAAAACAAAATAAAAACTTTGTAACAATGTACTCGTAATAATTCATATAAACATAACTCATCAACTCATAACACACAACTCAAGACATAAAAGGTAAAGGTATTAAACTTTATTTAGGGACTGGCATGGTCATAAAGTATAGGGGGATTGGGCTGGGAAAATCAGGGGGTGGGCCACGTATTTTTGAGCTCAACCGTATGGGAGTGGGTCACACAAAAATAGTCTTCCAGTTATCTGATTTTCCCGACCCACCCCCTCCGATCCCCCCATTAGCTTAAATGATAAAGTTAAAAAGATTTTCATACAGCTGCAATTACTGCAGTAATGTCAAGGGGGGGGTAAATTTGATTAATTTGTTCGTTAAATGGCGTTAATGGGGAACGAAGCGGCTACGGCGAACGCAAGGATCAGCGGTAAAACGTCGTAGCGTACGGTTACCTTAAAACAAGCTACTCAAGACGGTTGCTCGGGAAACGAGACGTTAAAAGACGATATGATATGGATATATTCGACTAATCAAAACGGTATACGAGCTATCTTAAGCTTTATTTGCCGTATACAAAAAGCCTAAAGACATAAAATTATACAATATATTTATTCTAGCTGCCTTGATTATATAGGGTCTACTTAAGTCACTCTATTAACCGGGCCTATGAAAAAAGAGTAAAGCACTGGGAACGAGCTCCATAAAGGATCAATGATTTATGTTTCTATTACTAGAAAGAGCATGTCTAAATTAGTAATTTTGTATAGTTCTGGTGTTATATATTAAAACACTGCAGAGTTATGAGCATTTGAAATGTGCCATAAACATGAAAACGAGGCTGATAGGCCCTTGGTTGTTGTTTCCATACAAATCTTTCTATTTCAAACAGCGGTAGCTTTTTATGCTTTCACGTTACTAAAATTTTCGAACGATATACTTTGTACAATGAAAGCAATGGTGTCTTCAATAACTGATGAACTAAGGTATATCCATGGCCACGCCCTTTTTCATAGGGTGTATTGTGAACGGTAATAGGGTTAAGAAATAGAGGCTTTGCACCATCACGTGATGGCAGCCATGACAGGAGGCACAACAATATATACTAGTAGAGTCTTTTTCTCCTAGTGCAAGCCTCTATTGTTAACTTGGATATTATAAACTCGGAAATTGTTAACTCGGAAATTATTAAGTCGGAAATTATTATTTCTGAAGTCTGAAGTCCCTTTAAGATAAGACAAATTAAAGTGGTGTCAGTGATATTTATTTGTCTTTTTTATCCATTAATATAAGATTTCATAAGCCTGCGGATATACTTGCCCTGTTGCATAGTGCGCAAATAATTAAGAGTGTGACTGTCTGTAACCATCGAGCAAAACGTGGCAAACTTCAAAAAATCGATTTCGCTCATACTTTCAAGTTAGATAGGGTAATGTATCCTAAGAATCGCTGTATAGTTGGTTTGATCAATAACGCTTTATTATGGAGAAAAATGGAATTTTTCAAACACTCCCGAAAACGCCGTTCGTGACAGTAAATTTTGACTCAACTTTCGCGGCTGCTGGACAAAAAATAAGCAACACTGGGAATTAAAACAACCCATATTCTTGAAGAACAATCTATTGAGTACGATATGCGTGACTTTGGGATCAATTGTACAATTTTAAGATAACAAAATAATTTTATTCGCTAGACGTGTGTTTAGAGTATCAAAAAGTAGGTCTTACAAAAATATTCATTCTGAATGTGCTTAACCTCTTAGTCGCGTGAAACTTCGCTGGTTGATTAGTCAGATGTTGGTCTTTCTAGTGATGTAAAGAAATCTTTGGGCAAATGATTGTGTGTCACGCAGCATGTCTTCAAACTTTGGTCAAATTACTCATTTCTGACCTTTGGCCGCTTTCTATAACAGACAAGATACCAGTGTTTATAAGTAAAATATAAACTCAAAAACGAGCCTAAACACTTTTATAGCCTTAAATAATGTAGCTGTTTAAGAATTCTTACCTAGCAAACTCTGAAACCTGGATTTTTATGAATGTTTTTAGACACAACATCGATCTGGTTTCTTTCACTACCGACTCGAACTTGTCAACGGGCGAGTGCCACAGGGAGCCCAACCTTTCTGGTTGTGGTGCAAAACACAGGAAACCCAGATTGATTAAAAAATCGTTTTAATTTGTTTTAATGATGATGTAGTGGTGCGTGGGAGACTAATGATGATGCAAACACACACAATAAAAGATGTCACAACTATTCCAGTAAAACTTACTGAATTACATGATAATCTATAATATGAATGACTAATAAAGAGGGGAAAAACTGCAGTAGAACCTTACTAATGGTAACAGTTCTAAATTGATTTTAAAGAAGTTGAACCGTATACACTACATGCAATTTTTCTGCTCGGTAAGTCATCATAAATGATCACCGGCCTCTAGGGTTCATAATTAGTACCGAACAAATGTATGTGACAGAGGGACCCACGATTTTATTGGAGTAGATGCAGAACATGAAAATCTTTGGAAAGTTTTTACGCATCCTTCTTCGGAACAGGTGAACAGCGTGTCATCATCGGTATCGCTGTTATCCTTGCAGGAATCTGTAGTGGTCTTTGGTTTATATTTCCTACTTTGTCTAGGTATGACATCGCAGGAATCTGGAACCTGGTCATCGGAATACTCCATCTTCCTAAGGGTGGAAGAGGCTAGAACTGACGATGTCTTCGTTGTTTCAAATTTCGTGTTGGGTATCTTTTTTTCCTTTTCCAACGTTGTATGCTCTCCAAACCACAATGTTACGCTTTTTGAAGATAACATCATTGTCAAGGCTTACGCCTTCCCATTTCTCTGTGAGATATGTCTCGGGAATCTGTAAACCACACAGTGCTACACTTAGACCACGTACGCCACCATGTGATCCCATAGCGGTTTTCATCTGTACTGCGCTCGTGATGTCATTTCCAGAGTTTAGATAAGTGTGCATGTGATTTTTCAGTACAGCAGCTTTGCGATCGCAAGGACCTTTACCTCCTTGAGGATCTGAAAAATCCATGCGCACGTTCACTTTGTGCTTCCTGGCGAGGTTTTGAACTCCAAGTATGGTTGCGGAGCTGTGATAACAGTCAGCGTTATCTTGTCTAAAGCTGACGGATTTCAGGTCTGGCATTTAACGTCTCAACTGGAGAATGACGTCAACTATAACTGCTATCACAAACAAGCTATACAGTTTTTTTTATTCAAACGTGGGGCGTTTGTCACAACTCTGTATTACCATGCTTCGGGAGTAAATCGGAAAGCGGCCAAGCGAGATCAGACCGTGCATGATGCGAAAGAATTTGGTGTTATGGTCATTAGCAAACAATAGAATTCCCAGAGCATCAAATCGTTGGGAAACGATCAATGTTTTCTGTATTTCTCGTTCGCTTTAGACCGCTTTAAATGAGTTCAATAGTCTTGCAATTTTGTGTAATATTAGTTTAAGTTCTAATTTGTATCCTGACGTAGTTTTGAGAGAAATGATCAGCGAATTTTAGAATAATGGAAGATCTAGTAAGATTGACTAGAACACTGCGATGAAAGTGCGCATCAAATGTTTACCCCGTCTTCTGTACTATACGTTTTCACAAAATCGCATAAGTCGATTACCTTCAAAATGTTCCTTTTAAAACTAGATACAGAGTAAAACTAAATGAACAATGACTTTTGTGAATATATAGCTCTGAAATATTAATTTCGGCCGTATGAAATCCATTGTTTAGTTTTGAAGTAGATTATGCACTATATTTAAAGAATCTCAAATATCTCATAATTAGCTTGATAGATTTTTTCAAAAATCCCTACAAATGGAGGCATCTAGTATATAACTATGTGGTACGAAGCATTTTAGTGTTGAACGCTCTGAAAGGCTAAAATTATTTTCTAAACGAAAACAAATATTTCATCATAATTACGTGTTATGACGTCCGATCTCATTAAAAACTGCATCAAACACTAATTCAATCTTTATGTGACTTATGTGCAAAAAAGATTTGCAATCGGATAAAACACGTTTATGCACCAGCGTTCCAAACGTGTAGGGTAGCGGTCAAGCGTGAGGGGGTCGAGCCACCTTAATCAATCTGGGTTTCCTGTGTTTTGCACCACAACCAGAAAGGTTGGGCTCCCTGTGGCACTCGCCCGTTGACAAGTTCGAGTCGGTAGTGAAAGAAACCAGATCGATGTTGTGTCTAAAAACATTCATAAAAATCCAGGTTTCAGAGTTTGCTAGGTAAGAATTCTTAAACAGCTACATTATTTAAGGCTATAAAAATGTTTTAGGCTCGTTTTAGAGTTTACATTTTACTTATAAACACTGGTATCTTGTCTGTTATAGAAAGCGGCCAAAGGTCAGAAATGAGTAATTTGACCAAAGTTTGAAGACATGCTGCGTGACACACAATCATTTGCCCAAAGATTCTTTACATCACTAGAAAGACCAACATCTGACTAATCAACCAGCGAAGTTTCACGCGACTAAGAGGTTAAGCACATTCAGAATGAATATTTTTGTAAGACCTACTTTTTGATACTCTAAACACACGTCTAGCGAATAAAATTATTTTGTTATCTTAAAATTGTACAATTGATCCCAAAGTCACGCATATCGTACTCAATAGATTGTTCTTCAAGAATATGGGTTGTTTAATTCCCAGTGTTGCTTATTTTTTGTCCAGCAGCCGCGAAAGTTGAGTCAAAATTTACTGTCACGAACGGCGTTTTCGGGAGTGTTTGAAAAATTCCATTTTTCTCCATAATAAAGCGTTATTTGATCAAACCAACTATACAGCGATTCTTAGGATACATTACCCTATCTAACTTGAAAGTATGAGCGAAATCGATTTTTGAAATTTGCCACGGATTTTGAATTTTGCTTGATCGTTACATACAGTCACTCTTAATGATTTTTGTGCATTAATGGGAACTCTTACAGGTCAGCCTCCATCACACTCACTGACACATATACTAACCCTTATTCTTCACAAACTAATTCTTACTACGGTAATTAAAACCAAATAGCCACAAAAATTTAAGAAAGGTTCGAATTCTATCCCAAAATACCATGGACATTTTTTAAAAGACTGGGTAATTACAATCGTTCCTGCCCTATCCCTAGAACCGTACAAACACTAAAAGCATGCAAAATATATATGCTATTTGACAGCAAAAAGTACTAATTACAGCTCAACATGCAAACCTATTACCAGTTTTAACATATCATACTTCTGTGCACTGGCTTTTGCTGCTAAACACGTTTATATACATATATGCCTCATTTGGTCAAACCAGTCAGCTTGAAAAAAACCTGTGCATAGAAGTATGCAAATACATTTTTAAATATAGTAGACATACTTTATTTTGTGCATCGCACTGCAAACAATAGAATTAGTGTGAAATATCACTATTGAGTACTATATATTGTACTCTTTCTACTCCAACTTATTATAATTATTAGTAACCAGTAAATTGAATGTTAGTGTAAGAAATCAGATGTTGTTTGTTCGTAGGTTTGTAGCGACAAATTTATCTTAACCCCACGTGATATTTTCTTGGTAATGCGACTCTAGTGCTTCTTTGATCTGCAAGCCGTGACTTCTGTCTCGCACCTCTACCACTACTTTTATCTGCGGAACATTAGAACATAGAATAAAATACTATTCTCAAAACCTCACTAAAAGCCTTTATTTCATTCACACACATTGACTGTAAAGTGAACCTTCTTTTCAGCAGACACCTCTAGAAAACCATTTTCATGTGCTGTCATACAATTAAAGCATCTCAATTTGGAGGACAAAACAAAGAGTTTTCCTTTTAGTCGAGGGTAACAGGTCGAGGGTACCATGTCGAGGGTCGAGGGTACCATGTCGAGAGTGGAGGGTACCACGTCGAGAGTGGAGGGTACCATGTCGAGGGTCGAGAGTACCATTAGAAGTTAACAAAGACATTCTATTAAAAAAGTATTGAGAAATAATAATTTAAAATGTTTAAATAATGGCCGTTTTGGCTTCCTTTGTAGCGCGTTCATCGCCTGAAATTTCGGATATTTGAGCCTGCAATGAGTAAGCAGCGGTTTCTATTGAGCCTGCAATCTTAGGTAGCAGATTTGCCCTAAAACATACTATTTGCCGACAAAATGGCGTCTAGAACCGATAAGTGTAGTCGGGTAGGAGAATCTAAAGGAGAATGAATTCAGACATTTTTATGCCGCGGAATTTTTTTGAAACTCGCGCGAAATCTGAAACCGCTGAACAGTGAGTCGTGGTCTCACAGAGAAGGGGTCCTCTTAGGGCCCTTTATACTATGGAATAAATTACTGTTGTAAGACATTTACCGCTGAAATATTTAGCTGAATGTAATATGAAGAAGTATCTTTATTACCAATTATACATAAGTATATACATCAAATTAAGCTTTATAATTACAGTATTTTTTAAAGGAAAACAAGATTCAGGTAATAGCTGCTCAGAATAGCTAATCGAGCTGAGCAGCCGTTTGGAGGAACAAGCTTTCAAACGATGGGTTTTTCGAGCGATTTGAAGCATTCTTTCAAATTAAGTTACAGTCTTTTGAACTCAGCCGAATTTAGAAGATTTAGCGTGTAGTTATGAAGGATTTTAGAGGATGGATTTATTGGCGTTTTTCAAAAGCAAAAAGTATACATCAAAGTACTTCTGTCACGGAATAGGAAGGAATGGTGAGTGTTATGATCATTTCAGGAATTAGTTCCAGGGTATACATTTGTAACTTTTTGCTTTGTTTCTGCTCAAAACTATAATTTATGACTACACTTAGCGGCTGTGATGAATGGCCGCCCACACGTCTCTTGTAATTCAGAGCTACTCAGAGCGCGATGTTGTTTTCAAAAAAGTATACATGAAATTTTACCTCTGATTGAAATGATTAACATTCTCAAGTTGCTGAAGCTTCACTTCATCGATTCCCACCTATACATTTTTGAAAATGTCCCTTTTAATCAATTAAATGACCAAAAACATTTCGATTCACATACATTCTTTTGTAAAATTTCTACGGTCGGTAACACATAAATATTGAGATGTGCCAGGCGTTCCGCGCGGGTGATGTCCCAAATTAGCCACTACAAAAACGAGCAAGGGACTGGGTTTTGAAAACCGACTGGGGAATATAATTAGCAAAAACGTTTTCTCATCTGATAGAGCATCTTTAGATTAGTAAGTCTGGCAAGTTTGAACGTGTTTTGTTAAAAGGTACCAGAGTTGTCAGCCCTCAAAATGTCAAACTTTTACAGAGAATGTATGGCTTGGGTAGATGGATTTGACATTTTCAAACTTGCCAGACTTACTAATCTAGAGATGTTCTATCAGATAAGAAAACGTTTTTGCTAATTACATTAAAATTCAAAACTCGCCCCAGTCCCTTGCTCGTTTTTGTAGTGGCCAATTTCTGGCGATGTAATTGTATTGTGTTTGGCAGTCATCACTGCAGCGATAATCCAAATTTTTAAGTGTTTCATTTGTGTTTCTATTACTCCTAACTAGTGACAAAATTCTGTTGAATTGAAATGAAGCTACTTGGAAATATTCACGAAAATGTCAGATTTTTTGCTGATCAAAATAGCACCTCCCCTAAAGTACAAGGCCTTATTTCTCAAAGTTGCATTCATTAAAAAAAAGTCGCATTTGATATTTTGTTCTTTAGACACTAAAGAGCATATTTACGAAACATTGAGCTTATAGACCCATTGCACGCATAAATTATCTCAGACTTTTTCTTTATAAAAAGGTTTATTAATCCAAAAACAGTCAAAAGTATAAGAAAACATTATTATAAACTAAATAAAAGTGGTTTGATCTTTTCATTGTCATTTCCAAGGAATTGATGAGATATGCAAAAACGTTAATGCCTAATTAGCATATTACAGATTTTTTCTGATATCTTTCAAACAAAGAGTCAACAAAGCTCCTAAGCCACTGGATTGGTTCATTTCAATGTGTTCTCTGATATCATAAGTGAATTACTGTTAACAAATGTTTTATCATGAAGAAAATGTGTGATCACTTCTTCTGAAGTTCAACTGGGGGACAAGTGATGAAACCGTTTTTTTTAAATAACAAGCTTTTAAAATAGCGAAAATAGTGTAATATCTTTCGTATGAAAGCACAAATTCTCCTTACACTACGAGTTTACAAAACTGACCAATCACAAAAAGGCTTATAAAACATGATTGTCAACGATTTCGAGCAGATTTGTGAACATTAGTCGTTTTTTTTTTTGAGCTTTGGAAGTGAAAAAATGTTCTTCATATGGCAAAGAAATGATTTAAATAATATTGAGAAGACAAGAGAAAATACTGTCATAGTTTGCTACTTTTTTCATGTGTATATGCAAATATAACAGACGAGATGGATTCACGAAAACAAAAGCTGTAGCTTGAAATTTGTCAGTTTAACTTTTGTTATCAACAGAAAACAGAATTGGACTTGCTTTAAAAATGTAAGTAAGAACTTTAAATAGACTCGGCGTTTAGTCTTTTTTTAGGGGGAATGCAAAATAATTTGTTGACTTATAAGCAAAACAAAAATAAATTTTATGAAGTTGTAAGCTTATGTTGTCGACAGCTTTTTTGTTTAAATTCCTTAAGGTGACTGCCTACTTTTGGAAATTGATTTAAGCTTTTCTTAAAACTTCGATTTTCCGAATTGAAATTTAATGCTGATTCCAAATCTGGAAAGAAAAATAGGGTGTCCCGAGCTCGTTTTCGAGATAATCAGCATTTAATGGAAGCCTACGCACGAGCTTTTGGAGTAAAAATTGCGCCACCGGAAGTGATTAGAAAAAAATTAAGATTCATAAGATAATAGTTATTTGCAGACTCTATGATTGCACGAATGAAGGCTAGTCAATCCTTCTACAATAATACATGGATATTTTCGACAAAAAGACAGAGAGATACATTGATTTGTCATATTTTGTAGTTTCGGTGCTCTTAAAAAATCTCATAAAGTCGAATAAAAATCCCTACAAAAATCTATTTTTTCACGTGTTCCTGATTTAAACTTTTCCTAAAATCTTGACATAACCTTGATTTTTAGGAGTTTTTTCGAATGAGCTATCAAAAAATAGAGAGTGCCGTGCAAAATTTGAGGGTTTTGCCCTGTTAAAGCTCAAAACGCGTTTGGTTCTTCAATAAAATCTTGTAGATTTTTCAGCGGTTTTTAAGCGCACGCACATCGTGGGCTCAAATCGAACGTTCAAAAGTAGGCAGCTACCTTAAGGCAAGAGAAAGATAGAAAATTAGATTTAAAACATCAAAAAGCACAAATTTTTTTAAACTTCATTATCTTTTAGTAAGGAAATATGAAAATGTTTAACAAAATTGGAGAAAACACGGAGAAAAAGTAGATAAGTTAAGTAGATTGTTCAAGCCAGTTCAAGCGTTCAAGACGTGCGTAAAAAATTCGCTTGAAAAAGTCCAATAAAGCTAAATAATGTTTATATTTTCCATGTTTTTTTCTTTTCCCAGCGGCGATTTTAAGTAATGTTATATCGGAAAAAGATCGAGAAGAGTGAAAAACTTTCTGAAAAAAATATGATGACGTCAGCATTTTAGATACTCTCATCTAAAATGGCTTTTCGACCAATCAGAGCGCGCGTTAGAACTAAGTTATTTTAAAAAAATGTTTTCTTATACTTTTAATTGTTTTCTTATACTTTTAATTGTTTTCTTACACTTCTAATTGTTTTCTTTACTTTTCATTGTTTTCTTATACTTCTAATTGTTTTCTTATACTTTTAATTGTTTTCTTATACTTTTAATTGTTTTCTTATACTTCTAATTGTTTTCTTATACTTCTAATTGTTTTCTTATACTTTTAATTGTTTTCTTATACTTCTAATTGTTTTCTTATAGTTTTAATATTTTTCTTATACTTCTAATTGTTTTCTTATACTTCTAATTGTTTTCTTATAGTTTTAATTGTTTCTTATACTTTTAATTGTTTTCTTATACTTTTAATTGTTTTCTTATACTTTTAATTGTTTTCTTATACTTTTAATTGTTTTCTTATACTTTTAATTGTTTTCTTATACTTTTAATTGTTTTCTTATACTTTTAATTGTTTTCTTATACTTTTAATTGTTTTCTTATACTTTTAATTGTTTTCTTATACTTTTAATTGTTTTCTGATTGATAAACCCTTTTTTAAAGAAAAAAGTCTGGGATAATTTATGCGTGCAATGGGTCTATATACGCAAAGCTGTCCTTATATGGAATGGCAAAAAATGGTTTTTCTGTCCTGCCTCTCTCACCAAGGTCTGAACTTCAATTCCAAAATCCAATTTGAACCTGGACTTCACTGAGTGATTGGAGCTTAGCTCTTGAGCTGTTGTGAGTGTTCCATGCTATGATACAACAGCCAAAGCTTGTTGGAGTTAATAGATTCAAGTCCTGAAGGTGTCTGCTTAATAAGCTCCAACCATGATGACATTTTAACAAACAAAAGCTAGTACTTGAAAATGAAAGCTCTGGTATTGATAGAAGTATAAAACGTCATTATGGTTGGGGCTTATAGAGGTACCAAAAAACGGCATAATACTAAATTTTTACCTTAGCACTGAATACGATTGAAGTCAGCCATGCTCTTTTATGATGAATATCTTTAACACTGCAGGAAAAAAACATAGAAACATTGAGTAAAAACATTGATTTGTTCAATGGGTCATGGGTTGTATTTAATGATAATGGAATTATTGACCATTATTACACTGCTATTTTCATAAACATGCGAACTCTGTAGTTGCGAGTTACTGGTTGGAATTTTTTTTTTCTGCCTCCAGTCAGAAATACATAAAAGGTACAGACTGATTATTTTTGATTGACGGAAGTGAAAAACCGAATTTCAGCATATGCAGCTTGCAGTTATGGAGTTTGCATGTTTATGAAAATAGTAGTAGTAAGTGGTATGAAACGTCATCATGCTTCAGGTCTATTCTTTTGTGATTTTGTTGCCTTAATAAGGCTGCGTGGTAGTGACGTCACAACTCAGACAAACAAACCCTACTTGTCATCTCCGCCGTGGCTACGATTTCTGTCGTTTAGTTTGTAATGACAAGCCAATGTTTTATTAAAAAATAATAAGATAGTGGATAGAATAAAATGTATGTTTCTCCATATTTTTTTCAGTATATTTTTTTCCCCCGGCAGGGCTATTTTTAGAATAACCACGCAGCCCTATTAAGAAATGATAGAAGTATCGATAGAAAAGTTATCCAGTAGACACTAGCTTGATCAGAGGCTTTGAAAAACATCCAAGTCCACCTGACAGGAATCGAAACCGTGACCATCCGGGAGACTACAGGTATTATTGGTAATATATACCATGTTTCATTGCTTTTGTAACCACTGCAGTGTATGGAATGAGTCATGGTAGCATCTTCACGTGAAAGAACAATATCCATTTATAAGCATATATACCAGGAACCATTATATTTTGAAATCATATTTGTAAAATCGATCAAAATCTTTATTTTGTCTGTACAATGAATATTAAAGTGTCACGCAAACGAATTTGCACATCCAGTTTTGTTCCAACAACACGAGGTTTCGAAAATGCTAAAAATGTTCGTTACAGCAAACACTGACGTCTATACTGAAACTAATCGGGACCCTAATTTCAATATTTCATTTCAACATTCCAAGATGATGAAAGCATCAAAAAACGAGCTTGACAATTTCCCTGAAAACCTCTTTAATGAGGAACGATCTAGGTTTGAGTATGAGTTCTGCGGTCGAGCTCCTATTCGACATGTCAAAAGATTCCTGAGTTCAGGGTTGTTGTTGAAGGGTTTTGCCCTTGCATTTGGCTTGTGGAATCCTCGTCGAAGATGGCGTGCTATGTTTGCCCTGATAATCCTACTGGTTGATGTTTATCTCTCTATTCAAACAGCAATCTACGTGTTTGTGTGTCCAAAGCTTCGAGCTCAAAGAACACTAGTGATCTGGTTCTGTGCAAATAGCTCTGTGAACATCACCTCTAAAAGTGTAGAGGATACTGATATCTTGCTTTCAGTTCGCATGAAAGAATTGCTTATAAATGATGCTGTGTTGGATATCGGTCGTCTGTTGTCTCATTTGACTTTCTTTAGGAGTGTCTGGATGCTTTCTAAAGAACTTAACTGCGTTAAACAAGAAAATACTCTCCCTTTGGTGAACCCTTGGGGATGGATTAAACTGAACTGTGTGCTACTGTTCTTTTGGTGTGCTCTCATTTCTGGTATAGTGTTGATAATGTTTGGCATCTCAAGCTCCAACTATTCATCTTTTGTAGCTCATGGGGTTTATTCAGCTTCACTGTGGACCAGTCTTTTGACTTGCTGGTTATTTAGTACCTTGATATTATCAATGGAAACTCTTGTAACTAGATGTACTGATGACATCATGACAGCAGAACACCTTGATGATATCATCAAAAAGCATCAGCAACTTTGCAAGATCATCTTTGGTACATCCAATGCATTCAAGCTGTGGTTCATTGTGCACTGGGTTCTGTATACTATAGCTTGTGTCTTTTGGGTTGCAACATTTACGTCATTTTCTGACTTGATGCACTCACATTTTCAAAAAATTTTCTTCTATGAAATCATTTTAGGTATTTATTTATACGTTTTTATTTACCCCTGCTACCGGGCTGCACAACTGACAGGAAAGTGCCAGCAAATGCTTGCTAATTTCAACCTGATGACTGAAGCAGACTGGCATGATAATCATCCATTTCGCCAGCGATCTCAACTACACTTGTTTCTGCAGTATGCGAGCTATGCTGACTGTGGATACAGAGTTGGACGATATACATTTGGTTCGATGGCTGTGTTTTTCTCAAGTGTTTTGGCAATGGTGGGGACTGGGTTAAGAGTCGTTTGAAACAACATTTAAGGTCAAAGATTATACTTTGTCATCAGACGGCAATGGTGTCAGTAGACTTGCAGGTGATCTTTGTTCGTGATATACTGTTAGTCTGGCTTCCTTGAGGGTAGCGTAGGGGCTGTTATTGACTGTGTTTGGTGAGCGTCATTGATTGAGTACTTTTGAATGAAATCTCAATTCCGCTGTCCCTATCGAAGTTGTTGGGATGGTGTCTGCTATGGTCGCCTTCTCTGACTTTACGTGTGTACGGGCAGTTGGCTCAGTCTTTTCATACTGGGCAGTTTTTACTGGTTCCTAACACTTTCGATTCACTTTCAACTATTTTATTAACCGCGCTTTCAAGCAACTTGCTCTTCATCAAAGTAGACGGTTGTGTCAACTAACAAGTTTTACTGATATTACTAGGAACTTTTCACATCTCATCACAGGATTGCGTGAGGCTCACGTAACGCGAGGCAATACTTGAATTCTATATTATGTCAGCACTTGCCTAATAACTCAAAACGAAAGAGCTCCCTAATTCTGGATATGTAAAACGTAAATGGTCTTAGTTAAAAAAAAAACTATTCTTCATCTTATAATAATTATAAGATTTTAAAATATTTTTAGTAAAGGTTTATCCAGGTACAGTATATCTGTCTGGTTTATACAGCCATTGTCAATAGGCAATGTTCATGAGCTTGAATTTCTAGCACAAAGCATGATGGGACACTGAGTTCTTACTTTTTTTTAGCTCTTCTAAAAATTCATCTGACAA
The DNA here is from genome assembly GCA_011057435.1 of Actinia equina. Taxonomy (NCBI): domain Eukaryota; kingdom Metazoa; phylum Cnidaria; class Anthozoa; order Actiniaria; family Actiniidae; genus Actinia; species Actinia equina. The sequence goes on along the minus strand of WHPX01000471.1, from coordinate 72,559 downwards.
TGTTTTCTCTGACATTTTCTATTGATGTAAGCACTTCAACAGACGAAAATAAAAAAGGAAATTTTTCCTGATATTTCCTTGGACTTCCCTGTTCCATTTTAGCAGGACTCGGTTTCCCAGAGTGCTTTGTGAGCGTTGATGCACATTGCCTATAAGGTTGTCACACTATAACTTATATACTAGCTCCATATACTTGATACCTACAATCATTGTATACATGTACATAGATTCATCATTATTACTCTTTGTTCATTTTTTCTCAATATAAAGTTTAACACCAGAATTTGTATCTTTTATAATGAATAAAAAAAGCATGATGTGATACTTGTTTTGGTCTTTTTTCATAGGACAATAACTGTAAGTCTTTATAATTAAGATTCAGGGTTGATATTTTCATTAAATATTTTGATTTCTTGGACAAATATGATGTACCTGTAAACTAACAAAATTAATGTTGACTATCTTAATAAATATTATGTGGAATGCTTTTGTTTCTTTTTCTTGTGTTTAGCAACAGGTTCCTTTCCATCCAACAAGTCTTTCTTTCGCTTGTTAACTTTTCGTTTCTCAAGAATGGCACTGTCCCTAACTCTGAGTTCAGCTTCCCGTCTAGCAACTAACACACCCTTCAGAAGAGAAAGTACTTCCTTCTCAGAGGTTTTGAGCTCTGTCAACTTTGTTTTAATGACAGCTTCAATTGCTTTAACCCTTTCGACATCATATTGTGTTACCAAGGTGACAGACATGCCACCTTTTCCAGCCCTGGCTGTTCGTCCAACTCTGTGAATATAATCTTTGGGTGATGCCGGCACATTGCTATTGACAACCAGTTCAACAGTGGGTATGTCTAGACCACGACTAGCAATATCTGTTGCAATGAGAATTTTTACATGTCCTGATTTGAATTTGGATAGAGCTGAAAGTCTCTGTGCTTGTGACATCAGGGAGTGAAGAGTTACGCATGGGAGTTTTACCTTATGGAACATAGAAGCCAAGACTTGGCAGTTTTTACATGTGTGGGTGAAGACAATGATAGATTTCTGCTGGTCTTGTTCTCGTAATAAGTGTACTAAGTAACAGTCTCGTACGTTGGCAGGAACAAGAAGGTATCTTTGATCCAGTTCTGCTACAGTAGCAACACTAGTTGGAAAAAAATATTAACAAATGAATTGATAAATAAATGATTTACAATGACATGTCAGATTATATTAGAATAAATATAAATTTTAACTAAAAAAGTTGCCCCCTCCTCCCCCCATTCACATAAGCCCCCAGCTCCAAAATTATGAAGAGTCCATACGAAAGATGTTGCACAGCTATCTGTAACATCACAAGAGGATCAACATATTACTTACTCTGACTTCACTTCATAACAGAAAGGTTCTGCTGTTGATACTTTCTTCAGTTCTTCTATGGTGTCTGTTAAGGTGGCACTGAACAAAAGTGTCTGTCTCTTTTTCGGCACTTTGTCAAATATGACAGCCAGATCATCTCCGAATGAAGGATCAAGTAATCTGTCTGCTTCATCCAGCACTAAAAATTGTATTTTGCCAATATTTAAAGTGTCTGTGCTCTTGAGGTGGTCCGCTAATCTTCCTGGGGTTGCTATGACAACATGGGGTTTTTGTGCCAAGTTGATGGCTTGTTTCATCATGTCCAAACCCCCTATGATCACACATGATTTTAATCCAATGGGCTGCCCAAGAACTTTGAATTGATCTGCTATTTGTAATGCCAGCTCCCTGAGACCAATGAAATGAGTTCTTAGGTTCTACTGAGCTTTACGGATAGAGACCTTTATGGAGATTTGAAATGTCGAGTCGCTTGTGAGGAATCAAGGGTAAGGCAATTGAGGGCAAGGCTAACTCACAGATTGAACCCTGAAACAAACTCTTGATTTATCTAAGTTAGGGCATGGCTAACTCACAGATTGAACCCTGAAACAACCTCTGGGCTGATCTAAGTCAGGGCATGGCTAACTCACAGATCAAACCCTGAAACAACCTCTGGGTTGATCTAAGTCAGGGCATGCTAATTCACAGATTGAACCCTGAAACAACCTCTGGGTTGATCTAAGTTAGGGCATGGCTAACTCACAGATCAAACCCTGAAACAACCTCTGGGCTGATCTAAGTCAGGGCATGGCTAACTTACGGATTGAACCCTGAAATAACCTCTGGGCTGATCTAAGTCAGGGCATGGCTAACTCACAGATCAAACCCTGAAACAACCTCTGGGCTGATCTAAGTCAGGGCATGCTAATTCACAGATTGAACCCTGAAACAACCTCTGGGCTGAAGGGAAGAGAGTAGACTTCGTTTTGGTAGCATTAAAAGGTTCTGGTAAGGACGAGGAAGAAGAAGAAGAGAATGAGAGAAAGAGAGGATGTTTTGAGAAGAATCTTCACGATAGTGGGTTGTTGCTGCAACATGTCCTGCCGACAGTGCCTAACGAGGTATGGGGGAAACTTTGCTTGTGAAAATGCAAAAATACTTAGAAGTTTTCAATTCTAAGAAAATTAAAACCCTTTTTGCTGCTTTACTTTGCTTGGAAAATGCATATAACTATGGTATAATACGCTAAAAAGAACTTCTAATTGCTGGTTTTCAATCATTCCCAAAAGATTGAACACAGCGACCATGTTGGTATGATGGTATGATATAACAAAAGAGACTATTGACGAATCTTTTGTTAAATTCATTCAACATGCTGGCTGCTGTAAAAAAAACCATTAATTCAGACATTATCGCGATATCTTAATACTTTAATAGCGTTAAAAACTAAATATATTATTGGTAAATCATATTATATATTATATTATAATTATATCAATATATACAAGAGTAATAAAATGAAATGGTTACAACGACATAAAAACGGTTTAGCAAATAACGTCCCTCGAAGGATGCGTTGTTAGAACACACAGGAAATCCTGCTTCAAAACTAAACTTTATTTCGTAAAATAACCACAACACATAAACAATTATTTTTTCTGCTTTGTTTTTCCAGCAAGAGTGGGCGGGATATGTAGAGAGTCCTGGAGGCTCCATTCATAAGGCAGCGAAAGAAAGAAACATCAAAGCACTTGGGATTGGTCTTCTAGAAATGTTGGGCAAAGCTACCAAACGTTTAAAAAATGTGTTTACTAAAAGGGTGGAAGAGGCGACAGGGTTTCACAACCAATTACAAATGGAGGACGATGAGGAAGAGAAAAAAACCATGGTAACGTGATTAATAATTGCAAACTAATTTGTAGATTAGACTGGATTTTTTCACCAATTGTATTGTGTGGTTTCATTATAACTGAAGAACCCGGAGAAAAACCCTCGAGGCAAAGGAGAGAACAACAAATCAAACGAATTTTCGTTGGGCCGCTTACACAGTGATGGCGATGGGCATCTTTATACTGCTGAGTAGCTTTCTTACTCTGTTGAAGCGAAGAAAAATACTTATTCTTTTTATGCTTACCGTTTTCTTTTTCCGGGGACCCCAGCTAACCTACACTTTGATTCACGCTCCATTCGAAACATTAGCCAAGGGTGCAGAAACGATGAAGCTCCGAGTGCCTATACGAGAACCCGTCGAAGACACGAAACCGTCACGAAATCGTACCCCTGCGTCAGGACCATGGTCAAACCATGGTCAAACATGATTAAAACATGTTAGAACATGGTCAAGCAAATATGGTTGACCATGGTTTGTCCATGATGTGACCATGTTTTGACCATGGTCAACCATGAACGTTAAATTGCACAAGTTTAACCATGGTCAACCATGGTCAGTTAGTGTCTTGCTATGTAAAAGAACAACCATGGTTTGACCATGGTCAACCATGTTTAAAAGCAAAATCAATACCATGGTAGACCATGGTCAACCATGTTTGAAAGCAATATCAATACCATGGTTTACCATGGTCAACCATGTTTGAAAGCAAAATCAATACCATGGTATACCATGGTCAACCATGTTTAAAAGCAAAATCAATACCATGGTAGACCATGGTCAACCATGTTTGAAAGCAATATCAATACCATGGTTTACCATGGTCAACCATGTTTGCAAACAGCACCCGTACAGCATGGTCAAGAAAAACCTACATAAATATACAATATCAGGGTGCAAATCATACTGAGCAGTAGTATAATTCACTCATTAATAGAAGGAAGAAAATAAATAAAACAATTATTGCCTTTTCAAACATATATTTGCACTCACTTTTTTAATGCAACAGAAAATAATTTGTATACAATCAGCATGTAAATATTAGCCAAAATGTTTGTTTCTACACTTAAGCTACTATCATGAAATTTGGTTGGCCTGGTGCTCTAGTTTTGTCCTGACAACTTACTGTACTTTCTGTTCAATGCTTAATGCACATCTACAGTATGGTAATAATTTTTAGAATTATTTCTATTTTGTCATATTATAATACACTCAATAAAATAACTTGATTATGTATACAGCCAATCTGTTTATGCATTTTAATGTGCTAACTAGAATTCTTTTAAAGAAAATTGATCAAAGAAACAGATAAAATGACTTTGCTTAAAAATAATTTTTCCATACAGTTTTGTTAAGTATAAATGAATAATTGCAAGACCTTCTCGAAAAAATTCATAATTTTCTCACTAAATGAGAAATAAATTGTTATAAAGAGAGAAGTTCAATTTGTAATAGCTTCTGCAAGACTTTTCCAAGTATGTTGTGAATTTTGATTCCCCACTATAATTCCTTGTGGGTTTTTTAGCCTATCAAAATATTTTCTCGGCTCTGTACATTACTTCTTGTAACTGATCTTTCTTGAACCTTAAAATCAATGTGGAAAGATATAAAATAATTAATGTTCTGTAATTGTATATGAGTTACATGCACTTGTTAGCAATATTAATTCCCAAAGAACTCCACAAGAACGTAAACAATTCAAGTCGTATTTCGAAACATAAATGTTGTTTCACGCTTTCGAAAAGCCAGCCAGGCATTCAGCTTCATTGACAAACCTCATTAAAATGCTTAAAGCCACGAAGAGCAAGATTCCAGCCAGTTAACTACAGAATAAATTGGGTTTGAATAAAAAGTGAAAAGCAAAATAAGAGTCTCAATGTACATGCCTGATAGTGATTCGATCCATGTCCTCATGATCAGCCACCGATTTTGCAATCCAGGAAAGTAAAAATTGAACCCATTGCACGATATCAAACTCTTGCTGAGCAAATTCAGCTTCCAAAACTCATAAAAACTTCTTTTGAACAGAGATTATACGGTATTTTTCTCTACAAGAAACGGTTACCGGTGAATAACAACATTAGGCGCCAAAACACAGACTATGAGCCCGCTTACATACCGGCTAATCACCAGTCCACTCACGGTCACAGTACAGTGCCTTTGTGGAAAGAAAGACTAGCAAATGTGTAGAGATGGTTTGAAGATGTTTATATTTTAAATGCACTGGATATATTGTTTCAGCAGTGGGTAACATTAACAGGAAATAAATAAGTATATTTTTCAATAATGTATTGTGTAGAAGTTTATTCGAAATGCACTGGTAATCTAAAATATGGATTTCAAAAACGAATTTTTACATGAGTAAAGGTTGACTTTTAAAAGGCCTCACTTACATACTTACTTACAAGTATATGGTGTTAGTATTTTGTTAGTTTCTAAGGAAAAAGTTGACATTTTTGTTAGCAAATGGGTAGAGAGTTAAGATAACTCAGATATTCTGGCTGACCTTGGTTGACTGTGTACCATGGTCAACTGGGCATTAACATATTTTGACCATGGTTGATAGTGTAACATGAAAATTGATTCTTATGTTTAAATGTTCCTTATATATTGACTGTGTGCCATGATCATCATTTTTAACATTTTGACCATGGTTGACTGTGTACCATGGTCATCATTATTAACACTTTGACCATGGTTGACTGTGTACCATGGTCATCATTATTAACACTTTGACCATGGTTGACTGTGTACCATGGTCATCATTATTAACACTTTGACCATGGTTGACTGTGTACCATGGTCATCATTATTTACAATTTGACCATGGTTGACTGTGTACCATGGTCATCATTATTAACACTTTGACCATGGTTGACTGTGTACCATGGTCATCATTATTAACACTTTGACCATGGTTGACTGTGTACCATGGTCATCATTATTAACACTTTGACCATGGTTGACTGTGTTCCATGGTCATCATTATTAACACTTTGACCATGGTTGACTGTGTACCATGGTCATCATTATTAACACTTTGACCATGGTTGACTGTGTACCATGGTCATCATTATTAACACTTTGACCATGGTTGACTGTGTACCATGGTCATCATTATTAACACTTTGACCATGGTTGATTGTGTTCCATGGTCATCATTATTAACACTTTGACCATGGTTGACTGTGTACCATGGTCATCATTATTAACACTTTGACCATGGTTGACTGTGTACCATGGTCATCATTATTAACACTTTGACCATGGTTGATTGTGTACCATGGTCATCATTATTAACACTTTGACCATGGTTGACTGTGTAACATGCATGGTCATAACAACAATGTAAACCAATTTTAAATATATATATATTTAGGAATTAATTTTTAGATTTAACATTCATTATATTTTCTCACTTTTTGATCAATTTAAGTTTTTTTGAAGAAAACCAAACAAAATGTCTTTTGACCATAGTTGACTGTGTACCATATGCATGGTCATCATTAATAACACTTTGACCATGGTTGACTGTGTACCATGGTCATCATTTTTAACACTTTGACCATGGTTGACTGTGTACCATGGTCATCATTATTAACACTTTGACCATGGTTGACTGTGTACCATGGTCAACATTATTAACACTTTGACCACGGTTAACTGTGTACCATGGTCATCATCATTAACACTTTGACCATGGTTAACTGTGTACCATGGTCAACATTATTAACACTTTGACCATGGTTAACTGTGTACCATGAACAACATTATTAACACTTTGACCATGGTTGACTGTGTACCATGGTCATCATTATTAACACTTTGACCATGGTTGACTGTGTACCATGGTCAACATTATTAACACTTTGACCATGGTTGACTGTGTACCATGGTCATCATTATTAACACTTTGACCATGGTTGACTGTGTACCATGGTCATCATTATCAACACATTGACCATGGTTGACTGTGTACCATGGTCATCATTATTAACACTTTGACCATGGTTAACTGTGTACCATGGTCAACATTATTAACACTTTGACCATGGTTAACTGTGTACCATGGTCATCATCATTAACACTTTGACCATGGTTAACTGTGTACCAGGTCAACATTATTAACACTTTGACCATGGTTGACTGTGTACCATGGTCAACATTATTAACACTTTGACCATGGTTGACTGTGTAACATGCATGGTCAACATTATTAACACTTTGACCATGGTTAACTGTGTACCATGGTCAACATTATTAACACTTTGACCATGGTTGACGGTGTACCATGGTCAACATTATTAACACTTTGACCATGGTTGACTGTGTAACATGCATGGTCATAACAATAATGTAAACCAATTATATATATATATATATTTAGGAATTAATTTTTAGATTTAACATTGATTATATTTTCTCATTTTTTGATCGATTTAAGTTTTTTTAAAGAAAACCAAACCCAATGTCTTTTGACCATGGTTGACTGTGTGCCATCGTCATCATTATAATAAACTTTGACCATGGTTGACAGTGTAACATGGTCATGACAATGAATACAAATTAAACATATTTAAAATATTTAAACATTGATTTTAGCTTTTGTTCCTTATATTTTCTTATATTTAAATCAATGTATGCTTTTTTTTTGGGTAAAATCAAACAAAATGTTGTTTGACCATGGTTGACTGTGTGCCATGGTCATCATTATTATACTTTGACTGTGGTTGACTGTGTAACATGGTCATGAAAAAAATGTAAATTAAATTAATTTAGAATATTTAAAAACTCATTTTTAGCTTTTGTTTCTTATGTTTTCCCATATTTATATCAATTAATGTCTTTTCTTGGTAAAATCAAGCAAAATGTATTTTGACCATGGTTGACAGTGTGCCATGGTCATCATTATTTTCTGATCATGGTCAGCCACCATGGTTAGACCAAAGTCAAAACATGGTTGACCATGGTTGACAATGAAAAACCATGGTACCATGGTCATTCTAACGCAGGGGTGGGACGTTTGTCATGATGTACTTTGTCAGTGTGAGTGAATAGAATCGGCGAACATGCCTCAAATTAAAACTTCAAGAAAGAAGCGAGCAAGACTTTTGAGTTTAGATAAAGAACCATACTTCGGGAGTAAATCGGAAAGCAGCCAAGCGAGATGAGACCGTGCATGGTGCGAAAGAATTTGGGGTTATGATCATTAGCAAACAATAGAATTCCCAGAGCATCAAATCGTTGGGAAACGATCAATGTTTTCTAGATTTCTCGTTCGCTTTAGATCGCTTTAAATGAGTTCAATAGTCTTGCAATTTTGTGTAATATTAGTTTAAGTTCAAATTTGTATCCTGACGTAATTTTGAGAGAAATGATCAGCGAATTTTAAAATAATGGAAGATCTAGTAAGATTGACTAGAAAACTGCGATGAAAAGTGCGCATCAAGTGTTTACCCCGTCTTCTGCACTATACGTTTTCACAAAATCGCATAAGTCGATTACCTTCAAAATGTTCCTTTTAAAACTAGATACAGAGTAAAACTAAATGAGCAATAACTTTTGTGAATATATAGCTCTGAAATATTAATTTCGGCCGTATGAAATCCATTGTTTAGTTTTGAAGTAGATTATGCACTATATTTAAATAATCTCAAATATCTCATAATTAGCTAGATAGATTTTTTCAAAAATCCCCACAAATGGAGGCATTTAGTATATAATTATGTGGTACGAAGCATTTTAGTGTTGAACGCTCTGCAAGGCTAAAATTATTTTCTAAACGAAATCAAATATTTCATCATAATCACGTGTTATGACGTCCGATCTCATAAAAAACTGCATCAAACATTAATTCAATCTTGATGTGACTTATGTGCAAAAAAGATTTGCAATAGGTTAAAAGACGTTTATGCACTAGCGTTCCAAAAGTGGAAGGTAGCGGTCAAGCGTGAGGGGGTCGAGCCACCTTAAGCTTCTCGTTTACGGCAAACGTGAAACGTCAATTGACCATTAAAAAATTCTTTAAAATTAGTGAAAAGGAATCGAAATGATCTCCAAGTAGTAAATAAAAATAAGAATATGTGTTTTTGTCGAGAAGGTTTGCAAAGGCTTAGGTGAATTGTAGGGAAACGATGAAAACGTGATCACGTTTGCCGTTTGCGGGAAGAAAAAACGGGAATCTTAATCTGTCTATTATCCAAGAGCAAACGCCTATTGTATGACTCTTTCGCCCTTTTTATGTTATCAGTGACACGTTTCCTAAGGCAACGATAGTTGTTCCACATTTCAAGTCTACCTCGCCTTTTTAAGAAAATTATCACGCTGACAAATATCGCTTTTTATGTCGCTTTTCAACCAAGGACTATTGTCTATACCGAGAATACGTTTCTGTATAATAGGGGCGCGCCGATCAGCGACTGAAACAAAGGTGGATTTAAAAACGTGCCAAAAATCCTCAACAGGAATCTCGTTTACCTCGCCATCCGGAATACTCGTAGGGAGATGTTTATGGTTACACTACATGGAACACCCTGTCTATGGGGAGGTGTTTTTGGGTACCCTAGGACCCCCTATCTGTGGGGAGGTATTTATGTGTACCCTAGGACCCCTGTCTAGGGGAAGGTGTTTATGTGTACCCTAGGACCCCTGTCTGTGGGGAGGTGTTTATGGGCACCCTAGGACCCCCTGTCTGTGGGGAGGTGTTTATGTGTACCCTAGGACCCCTGTCTAGGGGAAGGTGTTTATGTGTACCCTAGGACCCCTGTCTGTGGGGAGGTGTTTATGGGCACCCTAGGACCCCCTGTCTGTGGGGAGGTGTTTATGTGTACCCTAGGACCCCTGTCTAGGGGTAGGTGTTTATGTGTACCCTAGGACCCCTGTCTGTGGGGAGGTGTTTATGGGCATCCTAGGACCCCCTGTCTATGGGGAGGTGTTTTTGGGTACCCTAGGACCCCTGTCTGTGGGGAGGTGTTTATGGGCACCCTAAGACCCCCTGTCTATGGGGAGGTGTTTTTGGGCACCCTAGGACCCCTTTCTAGGGGAGGTGTTTTTGTGTACCCTAGGACCTCCTGTCTTTGGGGAGGTGTTTATGTGTACCCTAGGACCCCCCGTCTATGGGGAGGTGTTTATGTGTACCCAGGACTCCCTGTCTAGAGGAAGGCGGATATTGTCATCTAGGACCCTCCTTCTATGCTCATGGATACGATAAATGTTTAAAGCGTTTTAGAAAAAAAAAAGAACGTTTTTATTATCTTAGGTTTCATTAGTTAACATTAATAAGAGTTCTAGTTAATAATGGTAACTGAACAAAAAATCAATAGGATAGATTACTTCCGTTGGACTTCACTTGGCTCTCTAGATATCAGAAGTTATTGAAAATAGACAGAACTGCACATGCCAGAAGAATAATACCGCTGAGCTTGGTGGCTACACCAGTGTTGCACAAATTCCCGTCGCAGCAATTGACCTTGCATTCAATTTTTTGTCCTGTTAAAAGAAAATAGAAGCAAAGCCAGGAATGAGAACTCGACAAACTGTCCGATACCCTAAAGACAATCTACCGTACCCTACCGACCTTGGGATACCTTACCGACAACTTACCGAAATCAATAGCGGACCACTATCGAAGACATACCAAAAATCTGATCCCCTTCCGCAGCTACCGACCACATCGGAGGATACTTTATTTGCAACCGACTTTACCTGCTCTACCGACAACCTACCGATTCTCTACCGACAACCTACCGATGCCCTATCCACACATACCTTTACGCTACTGACGACACTGGTGAAAAACGCACTGCGCATGCGTTTGGAGAGGAAAAAACATGCATTTTCAAAGATTATTTTTGCTTTGTATAAATAAAAGTTTTTTTCGTATAAATCAGCAGTGTGTCACAATTGAAATTATCTTGCTATTGCGAAAAGGACAACCTTAAGTTTTGAGTATTTTTCTTAAGTTTTGCGATTTTGTAAAACAATCAAAACACCGGCATCAAAAATATGAGTTGCCCTTAGTTACGCTACGCCATCTCCGAGCGTGCGCAGTGCCTTTTTCACCAGTGTCCCTACTGACAGCCCCTATTTTTTCCGACATCATACCGATACCCTACCGATAACCTACCGATACCATATCCACACATACCTTTACCCTACTGACAGCATCTATTTTTTCCGACATCATACCGATACCCTACCAACAATCTACATATATGCTAACCACCTAAGAATACTCTATCGACATCGTACCGGTATCGTACCGAAAATATGTCGATATCCTACACAACAGTTGTTTATCTTCCTTTTTTATGGGAGTATGGGGTGGGGAGTAGTGGTGGCTTTCAATAAAATAATAATAAAACATAATAAGATAAAATAAAGTTACCAGAAATAAAATTCTTGCATCGTGACAGGGTCTGGGCAGTGCAACTTTCAGGCGGAACACACCCTTTGAAATAGGAATCGGCACTGATAGCCCCCTCGATATGTATCTCTGCTTTAAGGCACCTTGTATAGGAAGAGGGACATGTTATCTCTTTCCTTTCATCATTACACGTGTCCCAATCCTTCGTAGCCGCACAAGAGTAGCATTTGAGACCATTAACTAGTAAAATAAAATAATAGTCAATTGAAGGCTACGAATATACATTCTGCTCAAAAAGCCACGTTCGGTGAATGAAATATTAAGATTATTATAGCATGATAACAACAACAACAACAACAACAATAATAATAATAATAATAATAATAACAATAATAATAATAATAATATTAAAAATAAGAAAATAATAATAATAATAATAGTAATAATAATAATAATAATAATAGTAATAATAATAGTAATAATAATAGTAATAATAATAATATAAATAACTTTATTGACAATAATAATTAACTATTAATTCATTATAATATGAGACGTGATAAGAATATTGCTATAATTATAAAACAAAAAAGAAAAGATTATGAATATAAAATAACAAATCTATATAATATATACTTATTTATCTATGAAAACATATTTGTAAAATAAATTAATGGCTCAAAACACGAGTCCAGCTCTTCACACTGAGCAGCAGTAAGGGGGACTCGCGGTCAATGTCAAAGATTTACGGGTTTTACAGGCGGTTTAAGGAAGGCGCCGGCAGCGGGAATAAGCCGCGCGATAAGTCCTTACTGCTGCTATGTTGGGTACCGCAAACGGAGGTTAAAATATTCCTTAGATATAGATGGACACCATCACGAGCATTCGTAACAAAACTGTGCGCCGACTGAGAACTCAGGTGTTGGATCGCCTGGATGCTGACTTTGCCTTCACAACATTTATGGAGGGAGATACGGACGAGACGATGACAGAAGAAAGGGCTGAAAGAATAATTAACTTAATACCCGAAGGTAACTACCGGTTGGAGCTAACGTTCATAAAGTATTTAGACGGCGAGTGGATGATAGAAAAGGGGCGCAATCCTATCAGGGCGTCTGGTAAGAAGGACCTGTTTGTCTTAAACGAAAACACACGCCCGGGAGCATTGGTAGGAATAGACATGTTGTTCTACGAGGTTGCTTACCCGGTTACCGTAGTCATTTACGGTGCGTACGAGATAAAGACGCCAGACGTTAAGAAGTTGAAACCGATGCGACATCCCGGTAACTGCGTAGGGAAGTTAGTAAGAGAGTTCTTTGAAGACTCCTCTCGGGGCGGTAAACTGACTTTAAAGAGAAGAGAAGCCATCAGGAAATGGGAAAAAGATACTAATAGGACCGGAGGGTCGATAGATAACATCAAGAAGTTAGAAACGGCGCTGGAGAGGCGAATCCATGTGAAAGATATCACCGACGGCTTTATTTACTCCGGAACGCACAAATATGGGGGCCGCGGTGCGCCTATAGTCATCTACCAGCACAATGGGCACGCCTGGCGCGAACTGCGGTTCCCAAGAAAGAAGGAAACGAAGGTCTATAAGAATTCTCCATTGGCAGAGTTAATCCATGAGAATTCCATTTGGTTGATGGATTCAGAAGGAAGTCAGTTTATGACGCAAGACGGCACTTTGTATCGACCCGAAATTGAACAACAGCGCATTCAAAGCGCCTGTGAGACCTTAGGGGAAGACTTCTCTGACGAGGTCCTTAGCAGTCGCAGCTTGGACTTCTTAGCCGCAAAGAAAAGAAATGGATGGAAACCTACAACAAAAGAGTTCGGAGACATAGCCAAAGCCTGTGTAGAACACGGTCACGGTGGTCTGTGGAACATGGAATACGACGAAGACCAATACGTGTCTTTGGATATGAAACACTGTTACCCTGCAAGCTTTAAAGGTCTAGGAGATTGTAAGGAATATTACGACCGTTACGGACATCCAGACTCCCAATTCTTCCGTGTGTCTCTAGATGGTCACTACGACTCCCCGGCAACGGGGTTTGTACGATTGACCTCTTGGAAATTAGCGTCGGGCCTGCATCCAATAATCTATGCGTGGTACGGAAAGCACCTGCAGGAGAAAGAATGGATACCGGTGCCCTTATTGAAGTTCTTTGAAGAGCGTAAGCTGCTCGAATACACAGCGCATGAAGCCATACTTTGTCATAGCGCCTTTACACAATGGCTCCCAGAGCACAACCCCACAGCGCGGATTGTTATAGGTAAATTCACACAGGGCGCTAAAGAAGGAGAAAAACATATGCAGCGTCGCTTGATAACAGACGAAGGCGAACTAAGCTTCCTTATAAAGCGCGCACATGACCAAGGAACGATGGTGTCCGTGGAGAAATGGGATTATTTCATAGAAGCCGAGCAGAGAGAACGTAAGTGGAATGCTTTGTGTTACTACCAGGACCATCGACCGCAGTATTATCATCTGCGTGCCAGCATGCTTGCATATGCGCACATTAACCTTCTCGCGATGTTACTGCGGTTTGACAAAGAGGACGTTCCGCGCGTAGCTACGGATTCCTTGTACGTAAAGCCCGAAGTGTTAGAAAAGATGAAGGAATTCTACACCGACGACGAACTCGCAGAAAGTGGTCAATGGCGTGTCAAAGATGAAGAAATAAAAGCTTGGAGAGAACGCGTAGAATATCACGGCGAGCACACCCGGGGCACCGTAACGCCGACGGAAGAGCCATTACCGTCGGTTGCGGACCCAATCTCTTACCAACGCTTCTCTTACCTTTACGGTACGGGAGGCAGCGGTAAGACGACGCGCGTACTGCAGTTATTCCCAAAAGTAAAGGCGCTAACGCCAACGCACCGTTTGGAAAGAGAACTCTGCGAAATGGGCCACGACGCGCAGACCTACCACAGCTTCTTCCGTTGGAATGGCCAAAAGTGGGTGCCGGAAGCTATCCACGACGTACCACCAGTGATACTTTGGGATGAGATTTGCACCGTGCCTTTGGAAATCCTGCAGGAGTTCGTAGAATTCCTCCGTGGAAAGTGTCAAGTAATATTCGCCGGAGATCCATGCCAGCCTCCTCCAATAGCCGGAGAGATGCCCCACGAATGGCTGAAAGAATTCGTAGACCATGCGGAGGAAATTAACTCCGACTACCGCAGCAAGGATCAAGTAAGATACCTGAAAGCGGAATTAAGGGGCCTTAGTGACGCCGAGCAATGCAAAACACTGCGCAAACGCGTACGGGCGAAGAAATACGAGGACTTCCTTTACACATGGCATCCAAAGGATCTGGTGCTGAGCAGCAAACGCGCAGCACAGTCACGCATACAAAAGGATTTGCTAAATATACACCGAGAGCGCTTCCCTACGCATCCCGTACCTGTTTGCTACAAACCCCACGACACCCGCATGCAAAAAAGAAACGTCTGGGTACCTGGTACCGACATCCAACTGCAGAACGCGGTAACGCATGACAAAGCCTGGGTACCCATAGAAAAGGTGGAAAAAATAACCTCCCATCCAGACTGGCGCTTGGGCTATTGCATGACAGTCCACAGCGCGCAAGGGCTTACCATAAAAGAAACCTTATGGATCATAGACCAGCGGCTGTGTTGGAGCAACCTTATCTACACCGCCGTAAGCCGCGTAGAATATGCCAAACAGTTAAAAAGAGCCTGGGGTCCGCAATTGCGCTACGATAAGACGCCAGAAGAAGTAGCTAAGGAGAACATTGCTAAGAAACTCCTTCGCTACAAGCGGCACGACGAAGAAAAAAATATGACGTTCGACCTATGCGCGGACGACGTCTATAAGAAAGGGGCAAGGTGTGCCAAATGTAACATACCTCTACTATGGAGGTTTGACCCAAATGACGATCAGCAGTTCTCCGTGGATCGCATAAATAATAAACGCGGCCATTGTAGAGGCAATGTAAGACTGACATGCCTAGAGTGCAATCGGGCGCGCGGAGCAGCACTACTCTGAGTCTTTGGGGACTATGAGCAGCTCTTCCATGACAAATCCACGACTTGGGCCATTTAGGTAATACAACACGGGCTGCCCTTCCTTGGTGACGGACTTCGAAATCTCATACGTTTCCAGGGACCAGTTAGGATCCGTGGCTCTCTTACTGCCACCTTCGAGTTCCCCCGGCTGATAGAGGTATCTGACCACTATGTTGCGGGGGAGCTTTTTTTCCTTCAGTCCGACCGCCCTCGAACTTCTGACGTAGGACTTGTGTTCCACGTGTTTCTTTTTTATGGCATCCTTGGGTTTCATTCCCGTAGCCCTGGCCGCCTCGTTATTCAAAGCCGCGACGACCTGGGGGAGCCTCTGAGTCCATTCCCTGTTGCGTTTGGAGGGATCTTCCAGCTCTTTCCAATACTGGTATCCAAAGAGACGCTCAGCCAGGGTTTTATTGAATCTTTCGACGATGCTCTGACCCCTGTGGTACTCTGCTTCGGCTCTTCTAATCTTAGTGTCGTGGTCTTTCAGGGTCTTAGTAACGACGCCCATGAACTCCGTCCCCGCATCCACTTGCAGCAGCTTAGGCCATTTCAAGACGCGCTTATAAATCCTACCTAGGGCTTCTGCGACTTCCCCAGAATCCTTGCTGGTTATGGGTTCGGCGTCCTTATATCTGCTTGCGATATCAACTACGGTCAAAGCGTATCTATAGGTCTTCTTTCTCACCTTGTCGTGCGGTAAGAAAAGCAAATCCGCCTGATGAACTTCATTGGGGGTATTTACGGTGAAGCTGGGTCTGGGAATGTACTTGGGCACTGGAAGATAGACCTGCCAGAGGGTTTGTTTTCTTAACCAGTTCTTAGCCGTTTCTTCTGATACCCTGGCCGCGGTCGCGAGTTTCTTGATGGCCGACGCTCCTTTCCAATAGCCTTCAGGCCCATAGTAAATCCTTTTGAGTTTGTCCTCTACGCGGCCCATTATATGAATAGAATCGCGCCTCACTTGAATCAAGTGAAGGATAGGACAAGATTGATCTTGCGTCCGTTGAAATCCACCGTCTCTCCGTCCACTTTAATGGTGATGTTTATGCTTTCTACCAAATGAGACAAATCATATTCCAAAGAAATGGGAGTGTATTCTACTGGGTCAAATGGATTACCTTTGGGTAGAAACTTGGACATAAGAGAAGACTTTTCTCCATTGTTGTAACTATGGACCAAGTCGCAATAGACTTCGTAAGAGGATGCGACTTTCCATTTCACATCATACGTACTGCCGCTATTTATCGTGGTACTAGTAAGGCCCAGGAGTTCTACCAATGAACTGTCCTTTAAGTTAGCGCTCCCATTATTTTTCTTGAATTTCATTTCATGGGGTAATCCTGTGGTAAGAGTATATCCATGCTTTGCTAGCTCCTTAGCCAGTGTTATGGGGGTGTAATGGGAATCTGGTAACTTTGGCTTGGTGCCGGAAGTTCCGATGACAAAGCCATTAATCAAATTATACCAAGAATTGTACAAAGAGCAACTAACCAGCCGAACCTTACAGGCTTTGATGGGAGGATTCAGATAAGTAGTAAAGT
Source organism: Actinia equina (assembly GCA_011057435.1). Lineage (NCBI taxonomy): Eukaryota > Metazoa > Cnidaria > Anthozoa > Actiniaria > Actiniidae > Actinia > Actinia equina. The sequence goes on along the minus strand of WHPX01000471.1, from coordinate 55,390 downwards.
TATTCTTGTCGCTTTCCAAAAAGACGATCATTATATTAGATACGCCAAGGCCGCGCCTCCTGCCAGCCCTGCGACTCCTACGAAGACCAATTCGCTATCTTTTTGTTTCTTAGAAGGCTGATAGTAATTCTCGAACTGGGGCTTTCTCAATCCCATCGATGCCGCGGGGTGTGTTTGCGCATAGAGCTTAAAGGCGTAGTCTGTGTATTCGAAGTTCTTATCCGCCTGCATTTTGTCTTGGTAGTTCTTGTCCAACCAATCCCTGTAGGCTTGTCTCTTCTTATTCCAAGCCTCCGCGTCTCGCTGATATTTCTCCAGCGCTAAGTCGTGTCTCTTCCTTTCGGCGGCTAAATCTCCGCTTTTGTCGCCTCTGACTAATCTATCCAAATACTGACCACCATAATTAGCCCCTGTAAATGCTAAAGCTGCAATAACTCCGCCTGCGACTAAGCTAACCATTATACATTAGGCAGGTACTTTTCCTTTCGTAGGTAATCCTTTAGCATGATAGCCCCGCCTACGGCAGCGGTCATCTTAGCAAAATTAGCGAAGCTCTTGCTTGGGTCTTCAGTAAAGTCTTCTTTGAGCACTTTCTTACCTACCCAACCAATACCCGCAACAATAGAAGTAATAATAGCTGCTTCTTCAACAGTTTTCAGCAACGCGGTCGACATTATATTACAAAGCGAGAAGGTTATTCCATTTCAGGGATTTTGCTTTTTCTAACCTCCACAGGTGCGCGATATGTTGGGGCCTCCCACTTTACTTTTGGCTTCGTAGCCCGCCATTGTAAGTAAAGGCTGCCTGCTGCTATAGCAACTCCTAACGCGCCAATGACGTACCCAGGATTAATAAAGGATTCCTCTTCCTCCACCTTTTCTTCTTTTTTGGCTTTGTTCTTCCTGTTCATCTCTGCGAGCTTCTTTCCCGCGGCAACTCTGCCTGCAGATTTAGCCTTGGTAATCTTGGTATCTTCTACGGGTGGTTGTTCTTCGGTGCCACTCATCTTATATTAAGGGACTTGAAGGACTTGACAAGTAACTTGATGACGACTTGACAATGACTTGACAATGACTTGACAACGACTTGACTAAGTACTTGAGGTGACTTGACAACGACTTGACTAAGTACTTGAGGCGACTTGATCAGGTACCTCAGCAAGTGCTGCCTGGAAGACCTTTTCGACTTCTCTGTCCTTCTTGAAGTCCTTCCAAGACACCAGTACCTCCTTCAAGTCGACATGCTGAGCTACGTGAAGTGCCGCAGAGGCGACTGCCATTAACTTACCGCACTTCAAAGACAACCACCCACAGGTTATCTTAAGTTCTTGGGCGATGACATAGTCCTCGCTAATGTCCTTCCGCAGTTGCTCCACGTCGTCTATGGGCAGCGCAAGTCCAAGGAGTTTGGTGGCAAGTCGGATGGCTGAGTCTGCTACGGCGTCCGTGGTCTTACTTGCAAGGGCGGCCTCGTACCTCTTATGGAACTTTTTGACTTCCTCTTCTGACAACTTATTAACTTGCTCATGGGTAAGTTCCTTGCCTATCATTTCTTTGCACTTCCCAGATGACACACGGATGTTAAGTTGTTCCTTGAGGTTACTTTCATCTAACTGCGTGGGGACTTCATCTAAGAGCTGCTCAATCTCCATATACATTAACGTCATAAGGAAACCTCAAAGAGAAAATCATTTTGGAATGTTGGTGCGTTTTTAAATGCCGCATGTATTCGTGCAACTGTTCCTTGGATATCTCGCCGCCGTAGTCAGAAAGGATGGTTTCCAAATCAGACTTGCTCGGAGTATAAAATACGACAAGCGAGCCTATGTTTTCCCTAAAGGGCTTAGAGACGCTGGTAAGCTGCTGCGAGAGTAACCAAACGCTGATATTGTCATGCCTACCGCTGAAAGCAAGCTTCACCAATTCGGAGGTGCGTCTTTTTACGTCGTCCCCGCAGGCGATGTCATCCAGTATGAGGAGTGTCTGTGTATTCTTGGGGAATTGCTTATGCCAAAACTTAAGATGGCCGGATAACTCGTTAGGGTCTAAGATATCTACAAAGAAGTCATCATCATTCCTGCCTATGCCTTCCCAGGTAACATTATTCCTGTAGGTGGGGCAGAGCAGCACGATATAGTCGAAGCGGTATCTAAAGGGCCCTAATAGCTGCTCCACGACAAATTGTGTTTTTCCACAGCCGGTGGGTCCTACTATCAGAGCATTGTAAGGTATGTGATCTGGATTCATATATAGATGGAACCAGTGGAAGCAGTAAGAAGGATTGCCGGCGACGCAAAGGATAAAAGAGACACCATAGAAATGCAAAGGGAGGAGATAGACCGGTTAAAAGAGCGCGTGCAGGAGTTGTACGATGAAATGTGCGGTCTGAAGCGTGCAGAACGGTTTGGCGCGCTGGTGACGATGGCGACGTGGGCTAAGGAGTCCGTTAAGGACTTCATGCGATATCCCCTGTAGAATGTTGACGTTTAGGTTAAATCTTTGTTAAGGATGCCTGGAAACTATTTCAAAGAGTGTCTCAGAATGTTGACGTTTAGGTTAAATCTTTGTTAAGGATGCCTGGAAACTATTTCAAAGAGTGTCTCAGAATGTTGACGTTTAGGTTAAATCTTTGTTAAGGATGCCTGGAAACTATTTAAAAAGTGTCTTAGAATGTTTACGATAAGGTTAAATCTTTGTTAAGTCGCCCATAAGCTATTCCAAAAAATGCCTCAGAACGTTGACAATAAGGTTAAATCTTTGTTAAGGATGCCTGGAAACTATTTCAAAGAGTGTCTCAGAATGTTTACGATAAGGTTAAATCTTTGTTAAGGATGCCTGGAAACTATTTCAAAGAGTGTCTCAGAATGTTTACGATAAGGTTAAATCTTTGTTAAGGATGTTAAATGGAGGCTAAGATATTGTTAAGTATATATGGACTGCTTGTTGTGTAAGAAGGTGTTCAGCACCAAACAAAGACTTCAATACCACGTTCGTCGCGGGGTTTGTACAAAGAAACCCCTTAGCCGCGCTTGTAAGGATTGCGGTAAGGAATTCAGCACCGTTCAAAAGATGCAACAACATCAGGATAAACGCATTTGTGGGCTTTGTAAGGACTGTAATAAGGAATTCCACAACCCCTTCGAAATGCAGCAGCATCTGAAAAGGGGCGTCTGTAATCGAACCAGACAGTGTAGTTTCTGTAATAAGATACTTAGTAGTCGTCAACGTTTACAGACGCACCGGAGAACGCATGAAGTGAATTATCGATTTCTCTCCCGCGCTTACGACTTGGAAGGCGTGGATTGCTACCAATGTGCGGATTTGATGTGTCGCTGCCCGCATAAAGAGGATTACTTAAGGAATCGCATAGATTACCATAAGAAGATAGTCCGTACTTTCCCCTCTTTTGAACGCGCCCAAGGCGTTCCGTGGACTAAAAGGGAGTATTGGAGGCAGGAGTGCGATCGTTGTGGTTGTGTTAGAGAAGAGGAACATATCTTCAACTGCCTTAACAAAGATTTAACCTTATTGTTAACATTCTGAGACACTTTTGAAATAGTTTCCACACATACTTAACAAAGATTTAACCTTATTGTTAACATTCTGAGACACTCTTTGAAATAGTTTCCACACATACTTAACAAAGATTTAACCTTATTGTTAACATTCTGAGACACTTTTGAAATAGCATTTCTTGGGGCCTTTAATAGTAAGGTAGGGTTTGCGCAAAGAGTCTCAAATCCCATCCTTATTTTTATTTATTATTATTAAGGATAATGAATAATAATAAATAAAAATAAAGACCCCTTTAAAGGGGCCTTGCAGAGTCCCCTAAGTATATGGTAGCCTACTTCACGGCATTCTTTGGGGGCGCCCTAATCACCCTTTCAATATATGGACTGTATTACTTGCGAACTACCTGCAGACTGCATTACCCCTTGTAAGCCGCGTAAAAAATACGCCTGCCTTCATTGCGACAGGGTATTCTCCGAAGGATCCTTTGTGGGGCATTGGTGCTCCGCGGATCCTAAAGCGCAGCGGACTTTAGCAGACGCGCTTAACTACAAAGAGGAGATGGAGTGACTCTTCTTTCAATGTCAAACTTCCATCGGCCATTTACCTTACCATAGCTGCGTAAGTGGGTGAATTCCTCGCCCTGAATTACGTACCGCACGCAATCCGGCGCCCAAAGGGAATATTCCTTACCTTCTAAGTCTTTGAGGACTAACCGTAAACGGTCGATGTCTTCGAAGACGACGTAATTTTTTATTTCGTATGCTTTACCGTGGACAAGATCACGCCAGTGAGTCAAGCTGAGCTTCATTATACCTATGGAATATCTTTAGGTGTGTTTTCAAAGTGGCGTAGGACTTAAACCGCTTTACACAGCCCTTACAGGGAATACGAATGCCATCCGCGTAATCCATCAGGGCACGGCAGATAATGTCGTAATCGTTGCTAACCATCGTTAGGTAACCATTTACGTCAAGCTGTGAGATTTTCTTAGATTGCTTCGCGGATAAGACGCCGTTTCCTTTTGGGGTTTTCAACTCAATACACAACCCGCGGTATTTCTTATGCGCATTTAGGATTAAAAGGTCGGGTTGACCGGCTTGGTAGCCTTTTCGCCAGCAGGTTATTCGCTTGCTGTCTGAATCTTGAAGTTCGCCAAGACCCGGCGCTATGATGAAATCGGGGTAAAACCTACGTGTGTAGTCGACGACCTTCGCGTGTAGGTCGGCTTCATTTTCGATCTTGAATACTAACTTGTTTGGGCCGCCAAACCGCCTTTCTATTGCATATTTACCCGTTTTCCTTAGCGCGGGTAGGACTTCCTCAAAGACCCAATCACGAAACTCCACAGCTTTGGGTAGTTTGGAGCTAAATATCAGTTCGTACAAACCAGGTTCGGATATAAACACGGCATTTGGTTGCGTAGTAAAGGAGCGGTGATTCGCAGCCCCTTGTAAATCAACCCATTTTTTCTGGTATTTCTCAGATACGTGTGCTCTAATTGCATCTCTAGGGCGCTCATAGCCCAACGCCAAAGCCACCTCCTTTGCTTTGAAGTACAAAGTTTCGCCTTGCACTATGCATTGCAGTTTGGTGTCGTTGTTTTCAAATACGCGAAGCATTGTATATTTAAGAAATATTTTAACATTAATATGCAACGCTCTTTAGCTGATTCATTTCTACGCTCAGTTGCGCGTCAGACACGACGAAGACGTAGCAGTTTATTTTGTCGCCGTCGCCCGCAGCGGCATTCTTTGTGCGCTTGATCTCCAATGTTATGCCGTCCTGCGTATTTACTAGACGCAAACCCTGCCCATGTAGGTCTTCGTCGTTAATGGTGCGCATATCGATCCATAACGCGTACTTATCATTAAAGAATTCCTCAGGGCTAATTTGGTCGCCAAACTTACGCTTTGCTTCCCTGTAGATGTCTGCGGGCTTTATTCCCTGCGAGTAAACCTTGTTTGGAACGCCGTTGATATTCACGCCGACGTTAGTAATGTTAGGGTTGTGAAAGGCTTCGGAGTCGCGCTTACCGGCCTCGTAGGGTTTAGCAAACACCAACATCAGCCCCGTGAGACTTCTTCGGGGGAGGTTAATGCTTTGGTTAATAACCTCATCCGTCTTATCCAAGAAGCTAAATGTCTTATACATCACTACGTGGTCGTAAAGGAATGCCTTGCCAGAGCTGTACTCCATGCCAGCGCTACGGGCCAGCTCTTCGCTGTACACGGTCTCATACTGCAGCTCTAAGTTGGTAATAGAGTATGGGGTTGTTGTGGTAAGTGCAGTGCTTAGCCCACCAATGATGTTATTAGCATCTGCTAAAGTTACTTCAAACTGTAGCTCGGATAACTGTCTTGGGTAATACACACCGTGATTCGTGATTACTTCAAAGTCCAGTGGTATGACATACTTGCTACCATAGGCGGTCTTTATTCGCTTTGCGTCTGCCACTGCGGTTTCTCCGCTGCCGTCAGTAGGTTGCGTTTTCGTAGGTGTGCGGACCTTACGTAGAATGACACTACCAATTCCTTGTTCTATCCTTTGCGCGCGGTCAAAGGCCGTAAACCATAAGTCTTTGTACGTGGTATACAGATCGTACCTATTCAAATCTAATAGCGATTCCCCGGCGAACTTTACGCGCATCTTAGAAACAATGTTGCGACCCACGTTGTTAACGATAATCCTTTCATCTGTGGGGCTTGACTGTACCGCTAGGTCGAACCTTAAAGCCAAGGTGCCGGGTACTAAGACTAGGTTATCCGTTAGGCGGGGCACGCCCACGTACAAGGTTTCTCCTGGCTTTGCGCTAGAAGGTGTGAATGTGACCCGATGAAAGGTGCGTTCTGCTTTCAGCCCGCCAACCTGCTTAGGTAATACGTTGGGATTTAACTTTGAGCTTATCATATATAATGGAAGTAGAAGGAACAGACCCCGACTTTGATCCCACCACTGAGGAAGGTCAGGCTGACATTAACGACGGTGATGAAGAACCGCTGCTTCCCACCCAACAAGTCGACGATTCCCTAAGGGATAGGATTGCAAAGGCCCTAAGACATCCCAAAGCACGCGAGTACGCGTTTCCGCGTGAGCACATAGAGCTTCAAAACATGGGCGAGCCGGAAGCAGCCGCGCGGGAAACCGTAGAGTGGGCAAAGCAGGAGCTAGAGCTGCACTACGACAACTTTGATGCTGACGACGTAAAGCTCACGGAAAAAGGGGATAAAGTTTTCATAAGCGTTCAAGACTTAAGATTTCCTGACAAAGACCGCTGGACAAGACCACAGCAACTATTTGATGAGGAGGGTAACGTTAGGGGTGACGTCTTGAGATTAAAAGGCTTTCAGCGTGCTACTAGAACCCTGTTAGAAAGGCTACACAACTTAACCGAAAGGACCAACGCGGTAAAACATGCTGAGGATCTTCAAAAGGAGTTAAAAGAAAAAGATGAAGAATATGCAAGGCTAAGCAAACTACTTGCCAGCGCAGAAAGTAATTCCTCTCAACAAAATGAAAAAATAAAAGAATTAGAAAACCAGTTGAGCCAGACCCTGCGCGCATTAGACGTAGTACGGGAGGACTTGGAAAATTCTCCAACGGAAGCACTGCGGGAAAGGGAGGAAGAATATGAGGAGCAAAGACAGCGGCAGGCTGACGCGTATGCGAAGGTAGTTGAATTCAGAGATCAAGAAATAAGGAAAAGGGAAGAACAAAGGGATATTGCTCTGCGTGAAAGGGAAGAAATACGAGAAGAACTCAATGCCGTCCTACAGGCGTTGGACGTAAAAAGCGAAAACCTGCGGGCTGAAATGTCTGACTCCTTGGTAGAAAGGCGAATGTTAATGTCTGAAATCAATGCAAAAACAGATCAAATTCAACAGAAAGATCAAGGCATCAAAGACTTAGAGTATGAAATAGAACGACAGCGGGGGGTAATCGAAGATCAAGAACGCCCTGAGGAAGAAAAGGAGGCAGCTCAAAAGGAAGTAGATACGCTCGAAATACGCCTTGCGGAATTGCGGGTGGAAAAGGAAAAGCTGGAAAAGGAGCTGGGGCTTACCACCAAGGAAAAGGTAAAAAGAGCCCTTTTGAAGTATGGCGTTCCACTGGCATTTGCGGTTGCTATTAGTACCGTAGTAGGAGTTATCCTATCCACGCTTAAGGCTACAGGCGCGGGCGTAAAGAAATTAGGCAATGGACTAACGGACTTGGGAAAAAAGATGGCAGCCGGTCTTCCTGGGCTGCTGGGTTCGGTTGTTTCCTTGGCACTTAGGGCCGGCGGAGAACTGCTAAAGTTCGTGGGGAATAACATTTGGATCTTGGTCGTCGCTATTGGAGTGGTACTCCTGAAGAAGATGAAGGGTTAATCTTATCCTTGTATATTATGTCAGGCTTATCGTCGTCGGGCGCCCGAGGCATCCTCGACTGGGGATAAGTAAAGATAGTATTCGCGCCGCCTTGATAATGCGGAACTAGCGGTATGGCGGTCATAGTAGAAATGGTCTTATGGTTCCAGGTACTGTCGGGGGCGTTAGCGAATCCGTCCGTGCTATTTATGAAAGCATAATAACCAAGATTGCTACTACCGTCAGGGTAAATCTGTAACTTAGCATACTTACAATTGACTACCATTTGAAACGTAGCCATATAAAACGCCTCGTTACTAAATGGATATGGCTGCGCCGAGAAATGAGTAGGACTTCGATTGTTGGTCAATGCCCTATAAGGAGCTAAGGGCTCATCATTCTCGTCAACCAACCTAAACCCTATGATTCCCGCCCGCCCCGAGGTAACGTTAATGCTACAAACGATCAACGCAAGACCTCCAACTTCAACCCACATCCCAATATCGAGCCAGGTGTGATCAGTATACCGCCCATCCCTTAAGTAATAAGTGTAATGGGCTTCCTTCCAATGTGGATTCATATATTTAAAGGCTAAGCACCGTAAGAGTGCTTATGGTCTCGTGGTTATAGGTCGTATCCCTTTGATTTTCTATGCTATTTACGCAAACGCTCCCAGTGTCGTCTACGCGTATTTGCAGCTTTACCTTCCCATGGCAATCAGCAACCATGTGAAAAGTCCAAGTCGTAAGATTCTCAGCGCTATTCGTTGGCGGCTCTACGGAGAAATGCGCAGGCTCCCTGTTGTTCGTTTTCGTACGCATAGGCTGCAGTATGCCATTCTCATCCAGGAACCTGAAGCCCACGTTGGCATGGCTGCTCGTGCCAATGCAAATACTACAAAGGATCAATTTCTTTCCTGAGTAGTTCAAATTCACGGACATGCCCGTGACATCAACCCAAGATGCCTGGGTGTATTTTTTCTCGCCTGTGTAAGTCGTATAGACACAATCTACTCCAGCTACGTAGGGGTTGTTCATCGCCATATATAATAACTCAGACCAATGCTTGCAGCGGTTAAGCCGACCTTTAGTAAGTTATGGTCATATTCCTCAGGTATCGCAGGCAGGGCCTTCTTTGATGGTTTCTTAACTACGGGTAGCTTCGTTTCATGCGACTTTTTTGACTTCTCCACGAAATGGGGGATGTTCCTAAGAGTGTCAGAGTTCACGTCGTTCACCCCAAACTTCATATCCTTAGTAGCTCGTTGAAGTTTGTTGTTGTATCCTACTACACAACCAGTATTAATAGATAAATTACTAGGCATTAACCAACAACCCGGGGCTACTGCATAGTCCAACCTCGCCTTAGAATTTTGTATAGCTAGTTGGTAACGCTGTACGCCCTTGCTAATGTCGCCCTCCAAGATCGAACTTTCGAATAGAATCAAAGCTTCGGCTCGCGTTTCTTCTGCGGCGCCCGTATTTCCCACTATGCTAGATCGGGTGTTTACCTGAGCCCCAAGGATAGAATACACGTAAGCTTCTATGCTGCGGTTCAAACGGGCAAGGCCGGCTTTGGTTAGTCCTTTACCTTCTGGGGGTATGAAATTAAGATATTGCTTCGTTTGCTCGTCGTTGGTAATCTTAATAATCAGCGGGTTAGCCCCTGCATACTTACCGCCCTCGTCTTTAAACAGAGGCCCGTCTCTAACTTCCTTAGTGGTCTTAGCGTTTGGTTCAAAGAAGGTGCTACTGTCGTGAGTTTCCTTATGATATCCCGTGTTCCATCGCAACTGCAGCGCATGAACTTCCCTGTTGCTTAGCTCGTGCCCACCAATCCCCCAATAAGCCCAAATGTGCCCCAAACCATTGTTAGCACCGGTAGTGCATCGGAAATCCTTCCCTACAACACCGAACTCCTTACAAAGTCTATCATAAGCCGGCACGCTGTATTTATTATCCCTTGGATAGAACGCAGCATCTCCCGGTAATGCAGTAACGCCCATCTCATGCAGTATTCTTCTAACCGTGAAGTGGAAGTGAAACATGAATATTGAATTCTTCATCAAGTTTGCACTTACACCGCAGCCGCTAGTGGCACACCAAACCGCAAAGTTTAGTTGCTGCGGCCAATAACGCATGTTAGGACCACTTAACCATTCATGAGATTCCTTAGCGGTGGTATGATTAATGGGCACGTTTTTGAAGATATCTCGCACCTTTAACGGAAAGGAATGGTTGTTAGAGATCCGCATGTTCAATGTCAAATCCAAGCTTGGGTGTTTATCAAATGAAACCGCGGGTATCGGATAAGTACCGGTACCAAGCAATAATTCCTTTGACCAACCTTGCACGGGCTTATGTTCGATATAACCAGAATTCTTCAGTTGAGAGTCTATCTGATCGACCAGCGTAGGTTTCAAATCCTCGTTGCTGTACATCCTAGAGCCGTTATAGTAAATCCCATCGGGTCTCCTTTCGAACTTACTAGGGTCTGCATGCGGAAACATCTTCCTAAAGGCCCTCCAGTTCCAGTAATCCCGGTTGTCGTGATGTGGCTGCTCCTCAATATCATTCCCAAAAGCGTCGTACATTAGTATATATAATGGATGTTATACCATCAGCACCTCAGTTGTACCCAGATGTTCCCAATTATCACACTACGGCATCAATAACGGAACCTAACGAAATGAATGCCGAAAACTTCAGGCTCAATAAAGCAAATTTAATCCTGGCTTACTTGGAAGGGCAAACACAACACTACGAAAAAGTCCGAAAAAAGTACGTCAGAGCCCGAAGTACGCTACATAAGATTTCGATAACTTCAGGATCCATATCTGTTGTGTTAACGGGCTCTGGCGTTGCTACTTCGCTTACTGGACCGGGAATAATTGTTGGAGTTCCTTTGGCCGGCGTTGGGGCAGCCTGTGGTATTATTTCTGCTGTTGCTACGGGTATTATGAAACAGTTGTCAAGCAAAATATCCAAGCATGACACGACAATAGCTCTATCTAGGGCTAAAGTAAATACTATTACCGATCTTGTCTCAAAGGCTTTGCGTGACAGAAAGATAGACGACGTAGAATTCTCGCTTATTCTGGCCGAAGAAGACAAATACGAGAAATTAAAGACGGACATAAGGAATAAAAAAACAATCCTAAAAGATCTTTCCGAGGAATCTCGCAAAAAGATCTACCAGGAGGCAAAAGAAGAGCTTCAAAGAAAGCTTGCTCAGTAAACATCTGCTTCGAAAAGAGCGTGACGGGATTCTATTTACATATCGAACGTCAGTCTAGAAAATATGCAGATTAAATATAATAATTTTCACATACATAAGCGTCCAGATGTGTCTGGCGTTCGCTTGTGATCGTGGACTTTGGGGCTGGGGAGGCCTAAAGTCCCGAGTTCGAGACTCGCTGTAGATGCATTTGGACCGGTTGCTGTGAGTGAAAAAAAAGCCTCCCCCACTCACAGCAACCGTGGGGGGAGGGGTAGAAAGTGCGATTCAACCCCGCGATGGGGGGTTTCGCGAGGAAAAGTTGGAAAAGTCAGGGGGTGTCTCGGGACGCTGTCCGGAGTTCACCCTCTGGTGGGTCGTAAGAAAGATATATGTGTATGTACTAGAGGGCCTCTGGCGCGGGATGAAATAAGCCCCGTAAGCCCAAAATGCAAAAAACCCCACTGGGGATAGCTTGGTGTTCTGCGCGATGCATTCCCCAGTGGGGTTTCTGGCAAAATAAACGCCAGTTTTGCATTTTTATTTTCTCGGAATCCATCCTAACAGGGGGTGGTTGGGGTCTATTTTGTAAAATATTTCGTAAATTACGTCAGGATAATAAGGAATATCCTTATTCAGCCGACAAAACATCCACTCGGCTTTTGTCATATCAGAAACCTCAGGAATAGACTTACCGGTAATTTCAGACAAAAGATAGGGAATAGCTTTGTAATATTTCCCTAGCTTTAATTTTTTCAACGTTTTTCGTAGACTTTGTGGGGTTGGCTCTTCTAAATGGTCTATGATTTTCTTCTTTACTTCGTCGCTTAAATATATCGGATGTAAACCTTGGATATGACTCATCCAGTCCCTGAAGTATTTTATTCTCTTATATGGCGTTTTCTTACGACCTCCATTGGCGTAATACTGCTCTCTGGTAGCATTTGGTACGGCATTACGAATATTCTTACCACACTCGTAACACTGTGCTGACGTGTCGTCTTCTATTTGCATTTTCTTACCACAACACCAGAAACCCTTGGGCTTAGGTATGTTAACTTTGGATCTTAGGCAAATTATACAGAAGTCATTGGTGAACTTTTTACATTCATGCATCGTATATATCGTACATTTTTATAAACACTTATCTTTGATTCCCAACACAGCAGCAGTAAGGACTTATCGCGCGGCTTATTCCCGCTGCCGGCGCCTTCCTTAAACCGCCTGTTAAACCCGTAAATCTTTGACATTGACCGCGAGTCCCCCTTACTGCTGCTCACTGATATAATACTATATTAAAACTATACATTTATTATAACAACAATAATAATAATAATAATAATAATAATAATAATAATAATAACAACAACAACAACAACAACAACAACAATAATAATAATAATAATAATAATTACGGGACTGGTTACTTTAAAGGAAAAAAAGATCAATATTTTAAGAACATTGAAAAGCAAGCGGAGATGTAAACTGGAGTCTTGCAAAAGAAGAAAAGCCAATTATTGTTTCGATCAAGATCAAGGGAAGTTTTATAACCATCTACGAAAGATATTAGAACAAGACAAGGACATAGAAGAACCAAAGTACACTGAGCCTCTACCTCAACAAGATAATCAACAACAAGATGGAAACACACTTACAAAGCATGACTTCGCTAAATTTTGGGTCCCGATATGGAAAACTGCAGATACGCAGATCTTAACATCACAGTGGATTACCATCGCCAACTATTCCGGCCATGCGCCGCTCGCCAAGTCAGCGGATATCATGTATAAAATAAAAACCACAGGAAGCCCAAGCTCTCTCAGGCCCGGACTTAGAGGAACAAAATCTTTTGCTACGGTATTCCTGTGCTTTAATAGGTATCCTATTGCAAACGATGACAAACGAAAGCTGAGTATTCAAGCTTTATTTTGGTACCAAACATGCCGTATTTTGCGAATAATTTTCAAGGTTTTTGCTTCACAAAGTGCCTATTCTTGAAAAAGGATCTCACAAATATTCGTCTCAAATCGGAGCTTTTTGAAAGTAAAAAACGAAAAGTATAAATTCGTTCAATCGACCACAGATTCGACATCAGTAATTTAGAATGTGTGTATTTTAAGAATCTACCCCGGCAAATGAGGTAACTAGTTCTGATTTTGAGAAATCCTGTTTATAATATTTGACCTTTTGTGTTGTTCTTGCAATTTAACAAAGCACTTATGGCAAGAAGGCTGTTAAAATCTAACTATCGAGACGAAAAGGTTTTTCCAAGCAAATTAAAGTATGTTTGATAAAAATTAAATGCTTTAATGTTATATATTGTTCTTCTACCCCGGCAAGTGGAAAACTGTTTACACAGAAATTTATAAATCGAAAACTATATTGACTCTCTATACATTTCTTTGTAAAATCTGACTTATCTCGCTTAACACTTTCAAGCGACACCGCTGCATTTGTACGCGGGCGCATGACCGGAATAGTTGGCGATGCGACATACGCAAAGCCCTAAAGAAAGCAATCCAGTCCAAGAAGACCACCCTGTTATTATCAATGGAAATTATATGCAAATGCTTAAAGAAAAAGAAAACCTGGTCATCTCCAGGCCTAGATCGTATCACCAACTATTGGCTAAAATTCTTTAATTCTTTACACAATCAACTTGCCTATGCAAATTCGGGCCTGATTAAACAGCAGACTAGCAGTATTCCTGAATGGCTTGGAGAAGGTAGAACAGTCCTTATACCGAAGAAGGACAGCCCAACACCTCAGGGTTTAAGGCCAATTACCTGCCTTAATACAATGTACAAGCTGATCACTTCAATCATCAACAAGGAACTTGAAAGCCACGAGTCTAAACACCAATGAATGCAGATTGACCAGAGAGGAGGTGTAAAAGGGACAATGGGTTGTGTAGACAATTTACTTTTCGACAGCGTTTCGCATGAATGGCTAATCACTGTACTTGAAGACCACGGTATAAACATTATTCAAACATGGAAAATCACTTTGTTCGCCCCTACATCTAATGGTAAAGAGCCTATAGGCCCAATTAACATCCAACGAGGTATATTGCAAGGTGACTCTTTTTGTGTAAAATTGTTTACGTTATGTCTAAACCCCATTGCCTGGTACTTACATACAACACTGGGGATACACACTGACTCATGAAAAGAGAACCAAGATTACGCACTGTTTGTTTGTTGACGACCTCAAATCATATCACAAGAATGCAGTAAAAGCAGCTACAATAGCAAACAAGCTACAGCAGATGTTTAATGACATCGGTCTCACCTGGGGCATCAATAAATGTGCTGCCATCCACCTACGAAGAGGTAAACTGGAGAAAAGAGAAGACTTATCACTCAGTAATGATACGAACATACCCGTACTTGGAGAAGATGATTATTATAAATATCTTGGAAAGTTTGAGAACACCAGTCAACTTGAGAAGGAAATTCCGAACGCAGCAAGTATAAAGAGTACATCAGACGCATTGCAGTAATTTGGACGTCACCTTTATCTATTTCACGGAAAGTCAAAGCTACTCAAACGTTTGCCATTCCCGTTTTGCAACACCACATGTGGTCTAATGACTGGCCTATAGACAAACTTAAAGAACTTGACAGACGAACCCGTCGAGTTATTAATGACTGCGGCTGTAAACACAAGCATGAATCTCTACCCCTCCTCTATCTTCTAACTACTAAAGGAGGCAAAGGCCTTACTGAAATCGAAAGCCTGTACAAGACAACAAAGATAAAACTCGCTCACTACATCACTTGCAGCTCTGATCCACATGTTGAGCTAGTAAGAACGTACTAAGACGCCAAAGAAATGAAATCCTTAAGATCTATCATCTCAATGTGGACATATCGTATAATGCCGAAAGCAAGAAATCTATCTTAACATACAACGACACAGTTATAGAAGTGAATAATTGTCAACCTAAAAGTATCAAATCCATCTTAAAGAACGAATTAGTGAGAAAGTACGAACACGAAGTTGAACAGCAACCCTGGGTTGGACAATTCATGGCTAAACAGTGGAAAAACAAAGACCTGCACAAAGAATGGTGTGATATCTCAAAAGTCTGGAAAAACATTCCAACTGTTGTTTACAGTATTCACACAAGTATTATTCAACAACTATTGCCAACTAAAGTCTATAACGTAAAGAAACTGAAAGGTGAAGAAGAAGGTCTGAAATGTCGGCTTTGCCAATCTGGAGATGAGAGTATTGCACACATCATGTGCAAATGCTCGGCCATAGCCCAATCGCTCTACACATCAAGACATGATCACATGCTTAGACCTGTGTATCACGCGATACTTAAGAAGTTTAAACTTTCTGATGATCAAGACAACGTAACACCTTGGCACAAAGAACTACCCCCAAAGAGCTCTGTCGAAAATGATGAAGCAAAAGTACTGTGGAATATTCCTATCTTCCAAGACAGCCCTCCAAAAGGTGGTGCAAATAAACCAGACATCCTTGTAAGAAGTAAGAAAGACAAGCAATGGATTATATTTGAAGGAACAGTCTGTAATGTAGGAGAGATACTTGATAGGGATAAAAAGAAAACTTTTAAATATACTGACTTAAGATCTAGTCTTAAAAGAATGTACCCTGGATATAAAGTAACGCAAGTCAACGTAGTATTTGATTTTCTATCTGGGTACCACACGGATTTGATTAGTAAACTGGCTGATGTAGGCCTCACTGAAGGTCTAAAAATTGTAAGTAAGTGTCAGAAATGGGTTATTTCACAGAACTGTGAGATTGTGAAACGTCTGTACAATTATTCAATTTGTATACATCTTTGTAAAACCAGTCATGCAGATATTTGCCTAGACTATTCATGCCTGCAACATTCTGCATTCATGTAGCAAAAATGTCTGAAGTTGAAATAAACATATAATAATAATAATTTACCATCTGCCTAAACCCTATCGCATGGTACATACGTAACACAGAAGGGTACACCCTATCTCGACAAAGGATCACACATCTACTCTACGTCGATGATTTAAAGATGTATCACAAGTCCCAAAACAAAGAAAAATCGCCGAAAGAAAAGTTTGAAGACACTGGCCTTCAATGGGGTCTTGATAAGTGCGCTACTGTGAATGTCGTTGTTAGAGGAGAAATAGTCAAATCAACGAACACAAAACTCAACGACACAGAAGAACTTAAATCTCTCGACAAAGAAGATAAATATAAGTTCATTGAGAAATATGAGAACAGTGTACAACTTGATGATGTTATTTATAAAAATGTTGGCGAGGAATTTCTGAAACGAATATCAGTCATCTGGTCCTGCAACAAATGTACACCAAGAAAAGTAAAAGCATCAAACACTTTTGCCCTCCCAGTACTACAGTATCGCATGTGGTCAACTGACTGGCCCATAAATGTGCTGAAAGAGCTAGATCGTAAATGCGGAAAGATCATACAAGAACACGGGGGACTTCATGCTAGCCGAATCAACCAAAGCAATGTACTTACCCACTACAGACGGAGGAAGAGGACTGAAAGAAGTCAAGATAACGTACATTGCAAAGCCACAAAGATAAAGACAGCAAACTATATTGCTAGAGGTGAAGACCCACGAATCCAACATGTTGGACGATTTGAGGAAAGAAAGACAGACAAAGAACTAAAATCCGTGTTTAAAGACGCTGAGAAATACGCGGAAGAGTTAGACGTTACATTCACGTACGATGAGATGAAGACAACACTAAAAGACGACCAAAAAAAGACGATTGAAGTAGAGAATGCAGGCCCTAAAGTGATCGAAGAATTCCTGACACCAATAATAATCAATCACTACAAATCAGAATACAGAGCCCAAAAGTGGCTAGGCGTTCTTACTACACTGCAGTATGATGATGATGAAATCGAAGCGGACAGCCTTGCACTGCTGCAA
This sequence comes from Actinia equina, assembly GCA_011057435.1. Classification (NCBI taxonomy): domain Eukaryota; kingdom Metazoa; phylum Cnidaria; class Anthozoa; order Actiniaria; family Actiniidae; genus Actinia; species Actinia equina. Next base: position 38,387 of record WHPX01000471.1, on the reverse strand, counting down.
ACATGGAAAAACATTCCAGATATAGTGCAATTACAGCAATTACTACCAACTGCATCTTACAAGAAATACAAGCTACAACAGCATGTTGAGGAAATTAAATGTAAAATGTGAGGCCAAAAACAAGAATCAGCATCTCACATAATGTGTAATTGCTCGATGATTGCACAAAGTTTATACGCATCACAGCATGATAAGATGCTAAGGCCATTCGATCACTACCTACTCCATCTGTATGACTTTGAAAACGATAGCGCTCTAAACAATGGTACGAACAAAGATCTCCATCAGCAGTGATAGAAAATGATAAAGCTAAAATCATGTGGAACACTGCATTCCATCTCCCAGCCCCACCACAAGACGGCGCAAATAAGATCGACATGGCCATCCACGAGTTAATTGTTAGAATGATAATGAATGACGATAAGATTTTACGAAAGACACTGATAGCAGCTTAGCCCGCAAAGTTGTAAAGTGTAACTTATCTCAAAGATTAAATATAAATATTCATAAAATAATAATGATAACAATAACTTATAAAGCGCATATTCAGGACTGCTCTAGGAAATATACTAAAAAAGGAAGGGGGGGGGGGGGGGGAATATTATGAAATAGTAATTATACGATATGATTATTGATTATGATTATATGATTTTATGTTATAGATGATTATTATGCTATTGACGTGAAAATGTAGTTATAAAAATGAAATTACAAAATTATAAAATAAAATATAAAAAAATTAAAATAAAATAAAAATTAAATTTAATAAATTCAAAAAAAAAAAAGAGAAAATAAAAATAGAAAATGAAATGAAATGAAATGTTAAAAACTTTATCAACCATCAACAGATCAGTATATAGTGCTGTAGATTCGAATATAACCAGCTGTGAGCTGAACACTGCACGCAAAGCATGAGTGGACAAAACGACCGGCCCTAAGCATTTTTGGAGCTGGAAAGAACGAACGAAGCAAAGATGGCGGTAAAGTGAAATTGATTTCATTCTTCCTTTCCATTTTTCTGCTTCTTGTATCCATGTATTCATATTTTAGTTAAGCTTAAGAGAAAACAGAAAAATACCGACACAAATGTTGGATTACAGTAGCCTGAGAATGTCGAGGACCGGAGGCAAAACAGCTGTGCCTTGGCTGAAACGAAATTCACCGCTCAGCTGGAACGTTGTTGAGTAGTGAACTGATTACTAATATTCCTATCAAAAGTTCAGAATTATTGTTATTATTATTATTATTATTATTATTACTATTACTATTATTATTATTATTACTATTATTATTACTATTATTATCATTATTATTACTATTACTATTGCTATTATTATTGTTATTATTACTATTATTATTATTATTATTATTATTATTATATGCCTATTGCCTCAAAGAATTTGTAGAATAATCACGTTTCCAGTGAATTGTAAGTTATTCATTTTTGGTGTTTTTTTTACAATTTTTGAAGCTGAAACTAGGCTAACCCTGAGTAAATGAGTATATAGTATAATAATAATAATAATAATAATAATAATAATAATAATAATCATCATCATCATCATCATCATAATGAAAAAGTTAATTTTGCAATAGTACCCAGGTTTCTTCAAGACATGAGACCTTTGCGAGCTTCTGCTATAGGGTTCCCGTTAATAAGCAAGCACCAGCTGTCAATTAAAAATGTTTTGATATCGTATATCATATGTGTTTTCGATGGAACGTAACGTCACGAATGGAATCAACACTGTTCCAGTGATTTCTGATGGCTGATGGCTGATGGCTGATGGCTGATGGCTGATGGCTGATGGCTGATGGCTGATGGCTGATGGCTGATGGCTGATGGCTGATGGCTGATGGCTGATGGCTGATGGCTGATGGCTGATGGCTGATGGCTGATGGCTGATGGCTGATGGCTGATGGCTGATGGCTGATGGTTGATGGCTGATGGCTGATGGCTGATGGCTGATGGCTGATGGCTGATGGCTGATGGCTGATGGCTGATGGCTGATGGCTGATGGCTGATGGCTGATGGCTGATGGCTGATGGCTGATGGCTGATGGCTGATGGCTGATGGCTGATGGCTGATGGCTGATGGCTGCAAACATTAGCAAGGACTACTACTAAAAACGCAGTATGCTACGGTTGATATTTTTTAAAAATGCGTGACCATTTCGCCATTCAATTTTTGATTATCTTGGAAAGTGAAAACGTGTTTTGTTGTTGTGTATTTCAGAATTTTCATGGAAAGAGAAAATCGAATTTGATGACAATGAAAATTTTGAAATACACAACAGCAAAACGTGTCCCTCCCCCCCAATATAATCAGAAATTGAATAGTGGAATGGTACACGCATTTTTATTACTTCCAATCCTCAACTTTAAACTCTACCTCCCCTCCCCGCCTAAAAGTTTGTTGCTTAACTTAGGTACCCCTGGAATTCTGTTTACTTTTCGTGGGTTGCCTGTGGTAAAAAATGGCGAACAAAAAGAAATAAGTTTTGCTAAAAAAATCTGGAAGAAGTAGCGTCTTTTGAAAAAACCGGCTGATACTTTGGATTTATATGAATTGTGAAAAAAGGATGAAAAATTAAAACATTTCTGGCATGAACTATGTAGAGAGGTGTCGGGTTTGCATAATTGTCGAGAATTCTCCCGACCTCCTCTCGTGTTACTATCAAGCTATGTACACCGAGGGAGCACATTAAAATTTTGTTTGTGTAAAGAAAGTTATTGCTCTTGGTTGATCTATCTAGCGCGTGCAATCCCTCAAAGCAGCTTTTGCTCCCTTTCTCAACTCCTTTAAAATATATCTAATTAAAAATGATTTTCCGCTTCCAGCTTTTCCACTAATAAACACACTAAAACCTTTTTCTACGAGATTAAAAACTTTATTTATTTATTTTTTGCTCTTCGCTCAAGGACGCCATTTTGTTTGTTTTGATCTTACGTGTCTGTTAAGTAATTCCTTTAACGTTACACGTCATTTTTTTGGATTTGTCACGCAATCCGTTTCTATAGATACTGCTACCAGCATAGAGCGAAAAACATTTTCATTTTGGTTTGTTTGATTTGCTGAAAACGGTCACGTGGTTTACAGTTTCACTCCCCTCCTTTTTACACGACGCTCCGCTCCTCGCAAGATATTCGTCGATTTTCGGAGTAAATTCGCTAGCCTGACTAAAGCAAGGAACGCCTGCCATAAAGTGTAGCGCACACGTAAGTAAGCACTACGAGGAACGCCTATCATATCTTAGATTACGTGCGATAAAATCGAAGATAAATCAACACAATCAAAATTTTAACGTGCTCCCTTGTGTAAACACGGAAAAAGTTTTCTATTGCTATTAAATAGCGACCAAGCATTCCTTTTGTTGAAGCATTATATCATCTATTCGCAAACCCGACACCTCTCTACATAGCACAAAGAATGATAGCCACCACATGCCAGAAATGTTTTTTCATCCTTTTTTACAATTTATATGAATCCCCAGTATCAGGTTATTTCAAAACAAGCTTAACTAATAGTCTCCATTTTAAAGTTCCATTTAGTGACCACGAATAATAGTTCCACAGAATTCCGGGGGTACCCAAGTTAAGTAACAAACTGTTCGGCGGGGAGGGGAGGTCGAGTTTAACGTTGAGGATTGGAAGTAATAAACATGATTTAAGTTTGAATCTCAGTTTTCGAAAAAAAGGAATTTGAGAACAACTTCGTCCTCGTTGTTGATGTCACGAAAAATCAAAAATTGAATTTCGAAATTGCATTTTCAATTTTCAATTTTGTAGAAAATGTACGTTAATATGGAAAATTCGATTTCCTCTTTCCATGAAAATTCTGAAATACACAACAACAAAACATGTTTTTATTTTTTCAAGATAATCAAAAATTGAATGGCGGAATGGTCACGCATTATTTTTGATTTTTGACTTTCGATTTTTGATCTTTACATTGAAACTCGCTCCAGACATTAGCAAGGACTACTACAAAAAACACTGTAAGCTACGGTTGATATTTTTTCAATCATGCTACGTTAAAAATCGACAATTGCAAAATCCCCATGCATTCTCTTATACTATTGTTAAGCTTGGGCTACCTGTGATGTAATTCAAGACATCAGAATTAGAAATATAACAAATATAAACTTACTCGTAAAGTGAACGTTTTCTAGGGATTAACAAAACCAAGGGCACTAGGACACCGAATGTGGTTGGATTTTTATAGTTTTTTTCCTTTCGATGATTTATTAACGTTATACTTGTTTACTTATCTTGTGTCCGTGTTCCTTCGCTGTTATGACGCAGCCGTTTTCTTCCAAAGGGCAAACGGTTTGAATAGCCCATGAGCGTTACTTTTTTAACGGCCTTTTCGTACTTGACTCTGTTTGTACCAACAGCAACGCGATCGCGCGATGCTAAGGTACAGATGCGAAGGTACAGATCTAATAGGACTCATTCTCGCATGGAGTGGCGTTGCGACTAGCAAAGTCAGAAGGAAGGATGGCTGAGCCAGCAACATGTCGAACTGAAGCTTGGTAACGGCTTACGACTGAGAGGAATGTAGACACACGAGGGCTAGCTGAGAATTCACCTCTACAAAGCTTTTCAAAGGCTTGCACACAGGGCTTTCTATCAGTGAGTATGCAGGTATTCTTGCTCGACTGAATGATAAATGGGCTGTGTGTGCTCCACCTTGTTATTTAGTTGGAAGGTCAGGGTAGCCTGGCAGGAGTGTTCATTGCGTTTGAGGGTGAGTGGTTCCGATGTTAGGTTTGGAATGCGGACTCTTCTTGCGACGCTGAACACAATATATGGTTGAGGCTACATCTCTGTAGAGACTAACTGCTTGACTACTGGGGCATCAGTTCGGGGTTCGATTGCGTAGTCACAATTAAGATGGTGCATCTGATGGCAGTTCTAGTTCTAAGAATTCTCCAGGCCAGACAGTTTGTGTTGACGGTGGTGCTCTCAACAGAAATACATAACGTGCAGCCAGGTTTTCGCTTTTCTTTGGCAACGAACCACAGTGGTAGCATGTACCATCTCCGAGGATCACTTCTCTTTAAGCAGGGCGGACAGCGATGTCGTTGGCTTCAACATCTAGGTCTTCTACGACGAGGCCTTCAAACTGGAAACTGTAGTTGTTTCTGGTGAAAGTAGCTCGTGTCTCTCCGACAACTGGTAGACGGCCCATCTGCTTGATGGACGGACTGTGAGCTGGGCACAATTTTAGCTCCTAGACGTTGAGCGGTGGATCGGCGGATCATGTTACCGGTTGCTCCACTGTCGATAATGATGCGAGTTGTATGGTGACCATGGAAGGCATCTAAATATGGGACTGTCTGGTCTGGACCCTAAAGGGTAGGGCACGGGCGTTGACTTGATCAGTGTCTGCCTGTTGTGTGAAGGGAGCGGACTCACTTTCGAGGTCGTCGTTCTGTTCTTCATCTAGGATGTCCACGATCTGTCGAACTTTGACCATGTACTGTTTATCACTTTCAGGAAGAAACTCACACTGACTTAGGAAGTGATGGAATTCGGGGCGTCCAGCCTGCTTGCACAGAGGACAGGTTTTACCCTGTCGGGGTGTCTTGTTCGTAGGCCTGCTCTTGGGGGAGTTGCGACGAAGTTCTGTTGTTACTGCTGAACGTAGGACCTTGGCGTCATCTGCCATATGGATTTCTTTAAGTAGTGAGTCAAGAGCTTGTGGAATTTTGGGCTTGATGGAGGCAAGATTTCGGGATCGTAGCTCTGTGCCGTAGCGCTGCTTGACTAGTTTGGGGAGCTGGGGATGAACCAGCTTCAACCACTTCAGGACAATAAGGTTTTCAAGCGTAGGAGATAGTTCTTCGTCTTCAATCATCGCTTCCCCATAGTGGGTTAGACCATTTGTCCGAAGCAGAAAGCCTTCGACAAAGGCCATTAATCACTGGTAAAGGTCTTCTGGGCGTTCATTGGGGTCGAGGTGTACGTCGGCGAAGTCATTAAAGTGTGCAACGGTTACTTGGAAACCAAAATGCTGTCTGATTGTTTGCCAAATGAACTCTAGAGACGTGGAGCTTTTGACTAACGAACTCCGGGAGATAATTGGGCAATAATTGGCGATTGACCGAGCATTAGCTGGTTGGTTGTCTGTTGGGCAGTAAGGCGTTTGGCTTGGGGAACAGATGATCCATCATCTTGAATACCACGTAGAGGTTGTGTTTTCGATTTCTTCTACCATGTAACTCCTTCCGCGAAGAAGGGAGCTGTCCAAAGACAACGTGTAAATCAGGTTCTGCTTCCAGTTTTCGAAGCCGTTCATGGTCTCGTGTTTGGTTAAACACCACTGCTTCGGTGCACGATGAGTTGAAGCCATCAAAATATCTTGAATTGCTGTGTTGTCACGGCGACTTTACGCTGTTCTGACACTTCTCTCGAGGCTTGGGTTAGTCCAACGACTGCCACCACGCCAGTTGTGAATAATAAGAAAGAGCCAAGACACAGGCAAAGGGTTTAATAGCTCCTTAAACTTGGTAAACAACCGAGATAAACAACGAAACTCGAAGAGAACAAAATGGCCGACCAAGGTCGGTCACATGACTAACTATAAGTACCGCTGACCGGTACTGGCGCCGCAAATGATGATATGCAGTTGTCGGAACTCTTTGTAGAACGACGCATACAACAATAGAAGTCATGGTCAAAAGAATTAGCCTTAAGTTTCATGGACACTAAGGTTTGGTATTTTGTGAAGTACAATTTACCAGGCATGTTTGAAAGTCAAATGCACATATTTTTTACAATAGCATGAAGTACGTTTTGACTAATTTGCATACGGACTCAGAGCATGCGCAGACGTTTTTCACGAGTGTTACTAAAACGAGTAAAGGAGTAATGAGTAACGAGTAATAGAGTAATGGAAAAACGAGAAATAGCCAAATTTTGCCACATAGAAATCTACAAAATCGAGTAAGGAATAAATTAAAAAACGATAAATGATCAATTTTCCCTGTGAGTAAAATCCATATAAACAAATCATCAATGTCACATTTTGTTCGCTTGTTAATTTCATCATGATCGCATTGGTTGGAAATGTCTGGGAAAAAGGTTGCACTTGTTCTTGTCTGTGTCGTCTTGTTGTGCGCCAAAATGGAGGAAGGTTAGTGTCCTGTATTCCAAGAGGGAACAAACGTATTTAAGCAATAGAAAACTTTTTCCGTGTTTACATAGCCTGATAGCAACACGAGAGGAGGTTGGGAGAATTCGAGACAGTTATACAAACCCGAGACGTAGTCGAGGGTTTGCATAACTGTCGAGAATTCTCCCAACCTCCCCTCGTGTTGCTATCAGGCTATGTAAACACAGAGAAAAAAGTTTTCTATTGCATTTATAAAATAAATACTAAGGGAAAACATTACCACTTGCAAGAAAATAAATCTTTATTTGAATTTGATTCTCATATCAAAATACAAATTCTCCATACATCACGAACTTCGATCGTTAGCCAATCAAATTTTGTGTAATAAACGCCAAGGAGGCAAATGTGAAGCGAGAAAGAATCGCTAGCTATTTTAAACATTTATCATTCTAAAACTTTAAAACAAATACAAAGAAATGTCCAAAGATTGAATAGAAATCTTAATAAAAGATTTCAGAATTGATTATCTTTACGAAAGTGATCAAAAGTGGATAACAAGTGTCACTGTTAATGGAATTCTCGGTTGAAAGAAACGTGGTTTTGCTCAATTTGACAGCGAGAAAGCATGGCAGCGAAGTTGATTGTTTCGTCTTGCCTCGAGAAGATATTTTGTGGAGCTGAAGAGCTATCGCTGGAAAAAGTTTGAAGCTGCTGACTGTTTCCTTGAAATACTTGTATTCTTTATCGGCGGTGCATTTAAATCATGAGAAAGCACGTCGCTGAACAACCGCAGCTGTCCTGACGGAGGACGTGTGTTGTAGCTCCTGAGGGAATTCTCTTTGCGGTGACCAACGAGAGATTTTTATATGAGACCATAGGGTTATGCCTGTGGCCCTGACACAAGTCAAAATTTGGAACTTTGTCTTCAAAATACATTTTTGGGGGCGTTTTTTTCCTCGAAAGAAACTGTAAATTTTTAATTTTTGAACTTGTACCGGGAAAACACGAAAGTTGTGATGTCACAACTGTGTTTACATAACCTCATGCAAACATGGCTATCAACCAATCACAGCGTGCGTACTATTCAATTTATTTTATAAAGCTTTATTTATCATTAATCCTTTATTTATGGGTATTATGTTTTCTTAGAAATAATCGGTCATAAGCGATGATGAAGTGGAAGTGGAGGATAATCGTAAGTTAAAGCTTTTTGGCACTCAATTTATCGTCGGCCCCTTAATCGTCCGCCTTGTAAGTTCAAAGAGTTCTTATGTAAGGTCCCAAAAATTCATAAATGTATACATTTTTTTATGCACAAGTGTGGCAAATATATTGTTGCATATTTTTGACTTTATGTATTTAGTGAGCGAAAAAGGGATGTATTGTCGCAACTCCGGTTCAAATTTCACGACTTTTTTTCCTAAGAACTTGCTCGCCCTTGTGGCGAAATCCATGTACAAAAAGACGGGTTTTATACTAGTACTTCCTGCCTTCTGTTACAAATAAAGCCAGCAACTCCCAATGTGTAACAGTCTCTTTCTCTCGTAATCAGTAACTTTTTCCACAATAAATAGCCGCTATTTGAAAAATTTCTATGCGGCAAAATCTGGCTATTACTCGTTTTTCCATTACTCTATTACTCGATACTCATTACTCCGTTGCTCGTTTTAGTAACAACACCCCGTTTTTCACTCGTGTCTGGTGGAACAACTTCATGTATGGAAAGCGCTATTAATAAATTACCAAAGAATACTTCCACGAGCCTATACGAGCCGAGCCTATACGAGCCGAGCTTATACGAGCCGAGCCGAGCCTATACGAGACGAGCCGAGCCTATACGAGCCGAGCTTATACGAGCCTATACAAGCCGAGCCTATACGAGCCGAGCCTATACGAGCTTATACGATAATAGTATTTTTAACAGCCTTGTACGGAATTATAAATAGCTTCAGTTTCAAAATCCTCGCTCATTCTCATCTAGACTCGAAATGGGGCGGTTGTGTCCTATCTGCGGCAAGTCAGTGCAGCACGTATGGTCTCATTTAAGTCGTGTTCACAAAATCATTGGTCAGCAGCGAACTCTACTACTGCATGGAAAAAATAGTCAGGAAAATGTAAGCCAAGAGTTACCAGTCACCATCCCACTTGTGTGGAATGCCGAAACAGATCATTGTGCTAGATTTCAACTGCTGCATCCATTCACTGCTCTGGTAGCTGGAATGACTGGATCTGGAAAAACAGTTTGGGTTCAGAATCTGCTTGAACATGCAACAAAAGTCATCAGTCCACAACCCCAGCGTATTGTATGGAGTTACGCACAATGGCAACCAGCTTACGATCACATGTTAGCAACGATTCCCGGGATCGAGTTCGTCAAAGGCATACCCCACGATATTGACGAGGATGGTTATTTCGACCCCAAAATCAATAATGTTATTGTGATTGACGATCAAATGACAGAGACGTCTAACGACAAACGAATTATGAATTTATTTACTAAAGGGTCTCATCATCGCAACCTCAGTGTCATTTTTCTCATGCAGAATCTCTACTTTCAAGGAAAAATCATGCGCACTCTGAGTTTGAATGCGGCATACCTTGTTCTTTTTAAAAACCCAAGAGACAAACTACAAATGATGACATTGGGAAAACAAATGTACCCAGGAAAAACAGAACAGTTTGTGCAAAAGTACGAAGCCGCTGTACAACGACCTTATGGATATCTTTTCGTGGATCTCAAACCCAACACACCAGAAGAATGCAGGCTTCGGACGAATGTTCTTCCTAATGATCAACCTGTTTCTAAAAAGAACCCACCCACAACAGTATCACAGTATGGAGGACAGTCAGATGTCATGCAATCTATTGCTAACTATTTCGAACGTCAAAGCTATCTACAATCGCCTATTTTAAAAACAATGCAGAATATAGAGGAGCAAATGAATAGCATTCTCAGGGATTCCAATGCCCCTGCGTAACTTAAAATGAAAGAATATTCGGAGCTATGCAATCGATACCTTAATCTACAACAGCAGCTTAAAAGCAGTTCGCCCTACAGCTCAATGAAGGAAATGGTGCAATCACCAGAAGCACCACCTCGAGCTAGTCCCAGTCCTGCTATCAGTTTGGCAACTCCAGAAAATGTTGCTTCAACGAGTTCAGTGGCTAGCGATAGTGGTTATGTAACGCCAATGCCCAAGAAGTCTTCCTTTCTAGAGCGACTAACGTCAAAAATTAGAACTCCTACTCTTGAACTCAGTAGAGCGGGATCTTCCTCCCCATTAAGAACCCCAACTAGTCTTGATCAGCCTTCCCCTAATACCCCAGTCAGCACCCCCCTAAAAGCTCAAGCTCTACCAGCCCCACTTGATTTTCTACCCACTCCTCCTTCAAGTAAAGAAAAACCCTTAAAATGGATTAGCTATCAAGATTCAGACACTTATCGTGCCAAAATCTCAAAACCTCCACGACGTTCAGAACGATTGAGAGCGATCGCAAAGTCAATACCCAAATGGGAAAAATACTAAGCTGTAAACTGTAAACCAATTAATAACAATGCAAATCAAGAGAGTTTGTTACTTCGGATGTCTGACTTGTATTTATTAATTAAATGAATAATACACGTTTCTAAGAGACAATGACAAGTAAAGTCTTAAAGCTCGAAAAGTGCCTTCATTCTTTGAGATATACTTCATCTCTAGTTTCGTCAAGTAAATGGCTAATACAAGTAAATGGCCAGGTATTCGGAGTATATGAGATGCACTGTAGTCCAAGGAAGCTCGTAAAGTTTATCAATATACCCTCTCCAGGAAGAGTCAAGAGAAATGCCCAATGGTCCACACGCATCGGTGACCTTATACCACATTTCTTTTGAATCCGGAAGATAATAGTTTTCATCGTAAAACAACCTCCATAGTTCTTCTGCTGTCAAATCCAAATCATCGTACTGCCTTTCATGGTACTTATCACAGCAACTGCATTCTATTCTTCCAATCTCCATCTCGATATATCTTGCACATAGGTCCGCATACATCAGACGAAACATATTGGTTACGAAGAAATACCGTTGGTTTCTTTCAAGCATAACGATATCGTGCGCTGCTTTACTTGCAATCGATCTCAGTTTTTAAGTGTTTGAATGAAATAAGAATTTTGAAAATATCTGCGCTCTACAAATTGAACTCGCAGACAAAGACTTATTTCGCTAACATGTAAATGAATAACGCCAACCAGTCAAATAAATTAAAACTAAACTGATTCACGGATTTATAGTATGTACGGACGATGATAAAAATGTAAGAAATAGAAAGATTCTAAAAATAGCCATGATGCTAGATATTGCCAACTGATGGTGCAATCCAGACATTCAAAAATACGGATGTGACATTAATATTTAATGCATTTACTCTCTTTAAAATCAAATACACTAAAACCTCTTGTTATGACTCAAAAACCTGAACTGAGTGCAAGGCGAATGATTCAATGGTCTTCTGACGCAAACTCGGATGGCCTCCTATGATTGTAGAAAAACTTTTTAATAGATAAAACGATTGAGAGCGATCGCAAAGTCATTACGAAGTGAGTAAATGTGTAGTTCGGAGTTTAGCTGTAGTGACTGATCTATGAAAATCAATCAAAACACCGTGTTTGTTGAGTCTTCTATTGTTTACAAAGATTAAGATTGAACTGCTTTTGTTAGTTTCGTTATCTTTATAAAAGCACCAAGAACAAGATCTATTCCTACTTGGCTTATAATTAAAAAAGGACAAACGGGAATGCCGATAGATTTATTTTACCAATGTTCAGCACAGGTCTATGTTATTAAGAGGCTGTGTCCCTAAGAATCACCAGACCAAATTCCATGGGGTCTCAGATTTCTTTCAAACTTTATGTACAGAAAGCCTTTCCTACTGGTAGTATTAAAATGCATTTTATTTTGAATGTCGTCACAAATTCGCTAAGTTCAAGGAGGGGTCAAGTTTCGGCAAAAATTAAGTTTTTGGACACCTCCTGGTAACGTAATTTGAATGAAATTTGAGGCTTTGTATCTCTTTTAAAAATGCGCACAAAATTAAATACTTTTACATGCTGCTAGATACACATCTGAGGAATAACCTGACATATTAAAAGCTTCAAGAAGAAGTATTTTATTTGGAGAAAATGTACGCTACTTTTGCACTATATTTGACATTTAGTGACGAGCAAAATTATGACAAAAGATAAAAATTCAAATCTCAAAAGTGGATCGCTCTATAACTCTAATATTTTTATCGTGATACAAGTAAACATTGATCTTTCATAAAATGTAAAAACATTTTTCGGCCAGCATGTTTTAGGCATATTGTGACTCCGCCAAATCTCAGCATTTTCCGAGTTGTCAAATTGAAAATGAAAATCGAATGTTGTTACAATCGTTGGTAGAGGAATTGATCATGAAGACTTGTCATGTTGATTGCTTGTAGAATCACGTTGTTTTCCCGACCGTGCAAAGTTGATGTGAATAAGGTCAATCAAAGGTCTGTTCAATTTGTTGTATTTAATGCTCTCTATTGCTAAATTTACAGCTCTTTCTTGGAAATTCAATGCAATTAAAACTAAAGCAATGTATCTTTATTGATTTATTGATCTTACAAGTGGAAATTTGTCTTCAATTACTTGAAATAAGCGTTCGCATTGTTTTCTCTTAATTCATGGCTAATTCAACATACAAATTTCTTACAAAACCAACCACAAATGAACGATAATTTTTTTTCCTGATCCCACTTGTGGAATGTGTTCAAAAAAATACCTTAAAATATCTTATCTTGGGTTTAAACATAATTCTGTGTCAATATAGAGTAGAAATTTGAGGGACATAACAACATTCGATTTTCATTTTCAATTTGACAACTCGGAAAATGCTGAGATTTGGCGGAGTCACAATATGCCTAAAACATGCTGGCCGAAAAATGTTTTTACATTTTATGAAAGATCAATGTTTACTTGTATCACGATAAAAATATTAGAGTTATAGAGCGATCCACTTTTGAGATTTGAATTTTTATCTTTTGTCATAATTTTGCTCGTCACTAAATGTCAAATATAGTGCAAAAGTAGCGTACATTTTCTCCAAATAAAATACTTCTTCTTGAAGCTTTTAATATGTCAGGTTATTCCTCAGATGTGTATCTAGCAGCATGTAAAAGTATTTAATTTTGTGCGCATTTTTAAAAGAGATACAAAGCCTCAAATTTCATTCAAATTACGTTACCAGGAGGTGTCCAAAAACCTAATTTTTGCCCGAAACTTGACCCCTCCTTGAACTTAGCGAATTTGTGACAACATTCAAAATAAAATGCATTTTAATACTACCAGTAGGAAAGGCTTTCTGTACATAAAGTTTGAAAGAAATCTGAGACCCCATGGAATTTGGTCTGGTGATTCTTAGGGACACAGCCTCTTAAGATTCAATAAATCGCAAGATTGGTTTTCTTAATTATACAAAAACCATTTCTTTTGTTCAAAGCATGTTGTTGATATTGTACTTTAACTTCTTTAGTTATGGTAATAAAAGTTTATAAAAGAAATTTTTGTGCGTTTCTTAAATCCAAGTCAGTTTGGAGGTAACAACTAAAAGCATCTACAGAAAGAGAGGAGGTGGAGGGGGCACCTCACTCGAACCTTTACTGGAACCTCAATGGAACCTCACTGGAACCTCAATCGAATGATGGTGAACTCTCAATTGATATCTACTCCTCAGTGGTTCTTTTACGTCCCTCCAATACAAGGTTAGGAAGTGTGGAGAGACGGGACCACCATTTTACGTGGTCATCCGAACCACGCGAAGGTCTAACCATTTGCAGAGGCAGCACCTTCTCCTCAGTTATTTTAAGACCCTGAGTGAAAGGTCCGGTCGGCGGGAATCGAACCCGCGACCTTCCGCACTTAAGTCCGGCGCTCAACCAACTGAGCCAGCCGGTTGGCGGTTCATTTAATTTGTAATTAATATTTAAGTAACATATTGTAGATATTGCATTATATATGGAAATGTATATATTATCATAGTAAAATTAACCTTGTAATAACGTCCAATGATAACATGCAGAAATATTTTTGGACATTGTTACTCAACTAGATTAGCTCTTTAGTTATTTTCAGTAACATTTACTCTTATTCTGTATTAATTGTCCAATGCATATTGTAAATATTTATAGTATAAGTAATAAAACAATGATTGATTGATTGATTGATTGATTGATTGATTGATTGATTGATTGCATCTAACATAACCAATGTGCATTTGGAGTGCTGTAATTAGTTTTACCTCGCTGTAAGACTGAGCTGCAATGCACTCAAATTCCAAACCATGTTTCATTGCAGCTGTTAAAACATGGCGCCCAGATCTCAGTCGTTGGACTAAGGACTCGCTGTCTACAAATTAAATGAATATAGATATTATTAGGATATTATATTCCTTTAGTTAGAAAGGGGAGGATTGCAAAAGTAGCTGGGACATGTGTCCATTTTGTAGCCTTCTTAACTTGGCAGTGAAAATTTAATTCACTCTGTTTGACTTTCAGTTCACTTAAATGTTTGGTAGACATCCCCTTAAACTTCCATGCCCTCTAAATTAGGCGCTACTTATGCATTGGGAAAATGACCTTTTTACAATACCAATATTTACATCTTCTTACCTTTTTTTCTTTTGGCAAAGCTTCCAGCTACAGAAGCAGTGATTCTGTTAGATCTGATTTTGTGCCATTTTGGATCATGTGACTGTAACCTAGTATTCTTTTCTATTTCAACACTTTCTGTAATAGTAACCAATAAACTCTCATACTGCTTTATTTTGCATTTCATCTAACACAAAATGTACATTGTTAACCATGTTGTTTGCTAAAGGTAAGTCTGGAAAGGAATCTGTTTCCATTAAGTTTAACACAAATTCACTTGTTAACTTTTGTTGGTAACTGACAACACAGCCATTAGGAAATTTCCCAAATTTTGTGTCAACAAGCTTTTCAGTTCAGCTTTCTATAACTGTTGGTAAATAAACACCCATGTCTTGAAAGGCATCAGACAGATTTTCAATGTCTTTCATGGCGTCACCTCTTATTGGATTGTATTGATTTGATTCCTTTAGGTGTTTTTCCAGGCTCTACCTTGTTATAACCAATGACAGTTACATCATCAACTTTTATTCCTTTAATTTTTTGACCTCTTGGTTGATGCCAAGTTTGGGGTAGGGATGTCTTTGCAATATCTGTTGGGATAAACTTAATACCCTTGTGATAGTAATGGGCTAATTGATAGAGAACAGCAGTAACGTGTCCACAGGATCCACTTTGTCCAATAACACAGGAGCATTTGGCATCAACTGGTTTATGAAATATTATCTAGAATATGTAAAAAGAGAAGTCAGTATTAAGTGGATTGAATGTTTTATGTTGTACACGATCATCTTTACCTCTATGGATTGAGGACTTTCTGTCTTCCGCTGGGAACGATAACAACGCCCTGCGACTCTCACAACATCGGTATCACAGTAAACTTTGAAAACAAAACAAAAAAGATATCTCCACTGCCAAAAACATATTTTTAAACCTTGATAATAAGCTCAAATTTAAAACCACTGATAGTATTCTGGGTTTATCAGCTTTGGTATTGCGTCAAAATTTGAAAGAAAAATGAAATAAGAGCGTACAAAAGTCGAGTACTTAAATACCTTTAAGAGAATGGACGTATTCTTTACTAAAATACTTACAAGCTTTGTTCAGTTGCTCTCTTCCTGTACTACTACTGTGCGTTCTTATGTATTCATCCACAAATCTAAAGGTTATGTCTGGCAAACATGATAAATCGCTTGTGCACGTGTTATGAGGGGTTTTATTATCACTAGCTTCCTCGTCCGCCATCTTGGAATTTGCAGATCTTAGCCTCGCTTTCATGTTTCTTGCATTTTAATTAGCGACTTTTAAGAATGGTGCATTCTAATAAAATATTCAAGATCATCGGCAAAAGAAAGTATCCACGCGTTCACCATATGGTGTGTTAGATTTACTTTATGATGTATTATAAGTTTAATTACGGCATATAGGGAGACCAACGGAAATTGTTTTTAACATTTATGTTAAAAGAGTTACCGTGTTTAAATAAAGAGTATCCCCATTCCCATTTCCATTCTTATTCTTACTCTCAATATAATAATAATAATAATAATAATAATAATAATAATAATTCATTATCATTATTATTATTATTATTATTATTATTATTATTATTATTATCCATTCACCCATTCATCCATCCATCCATCCATCCATTCAGATATCCATTCATTCATTCATCCATCCATCCCTCCATTCATTCATACATTCATCCATCCATTCATTTGTTTATTTATCTTTTCCAAAATTGACTTGCTCGAAGAAAGCAGCTCACGTTTTTTATCGCAGCTTTCCGCGTGGACGAAAACAGTGCGTTTTTGTTTTTGTTTTGTTTGTGGTTGTGGTTGTGGTTGTGGTTGTGGTTGTGGTTGTGGTTGTGGTTGTGGTTGTGGTTGTGGTTGTGGTTGTGGTTGTGGTTGTGGTTGTGGTTGTGGTTGTGGTTGTGGTTGTGGTTGTGGTTGTGGTTGTGGTTGTGGTTGTGGTTGTGGTTGTGGTTGTGGTTGTGGTTGTGGTTGTGGTTGTGGTTGTGGTTGTGGTTGTGGTTGTGGTTGTGGTTGTGGTTGTGGTTGTGGTTGTGGTTGTGGTTGTGGTTGTGGTTGTGGTTGTGGTTGTGGTTGTGGTTGTGGTTGTGGTTGTGGTTGTGGTTGTGGTTGTGGTTGTGGTTGTGGTTGTGGTTGTGGTTGTGGTTGTGGTTGTGGTTGTGGTTGTGGTTGTGGTTGTGGTTGTGGTTGTGGTTGTGGTTGTGGTAATTCTTCACGGAGGAAAAGTTAAGAAGATTTAGCAAAAGAAAATTAAAGTTTACGATGTGGCTGAAACCTCAAACTCAGGAGCTAGTGAAAACCCGGTGGCCTGAAGACAGAAAAGCCTGATTACACTGCAAGAATAATCTAGACAGCACTTCATAAAAGGTACATTCATTGATATTATTGAGATTTTGTAAAGAAATCGACAAAGTGTGTGTAAAGTAAACAGCAGAACTGAACTCTCGACAAGGCCGTTGCTTCGGCAAACATCGAAAGAAAACTTGGGGATTTTTCTTGTAAGTTTTACTGCATTTTATATATTTTTCTTCAGTACTTATGAACGAGAAAAGCTATACTTGAAGCTTTGAATTGTTATTTTTGATGCATTTCAAGGAAAAAAGGCTAAATTTGACTTGAGTTTTATTTCAGCATAATATTTGACGGCTAAAACAAGCTAAAAATGAAAAACCTTTCGCGAGAGATTCTTGTCAAAACAAGATTTCATATCTGGGATAGTTTTAACATTTCTATAAATAATTTATTTTAATGTTACATGAAATATGAAAAAGGAATATACGCTTAAATTACACCAAATATTCGCCTTTTACTGGACTTTTTCAGTTACAAAATGTGGTTATAAATACGTAAAAAAATTAGCTAGTTTGCGTAAACATTTACTAAATAGAAATGCTTTGTTCTATGTTCTAACATTCAGATTTTCTATCGTCTATAATTTATAACTATTTTTCTTCGAATTGAAGAAGTTTTTGGATGTTTTTGAAGATTAAAGTATTGATTTATCACAAGCCTAGAGGTTGTCACGCTGTTTCGTAACGCCACGCTTGTCACGTATTCAGCACTATAGTACTATTCCTTTGGAGCTCCGCTTTTAGGCAGTGCCTAAATCTATATATTATATTCTTTAGAACTAGTAACAACCTGTGGTAACGACGCATGATGACATGAGGAATGCATAATAAAAAAAAACCCAATACAATAATCATTGAAAAATTTATGAAAAAATCATGTGATTATTTGTTAATCATTATACATACAAAAATTTTGTCACACAACTTTATTTTTGTTTTGTGGCTAATTTATTGAATTTATTGAAATTGATCCCAATAAGATTGACCCTTCATGTTAAGCTTGCTTTAATTTGTTGACATTAAAAAGCAGTGTAAATTTTAATGAAAACATTCTATATTTTTAGATGTTTTTGTTTACTTACCTCCAGTAATTTTAACCTCCTCCTCAACATTTTTCTTGTCTAACAAGGTGGGTGTTTCCTCAACTTCAAATTAAGAACACAATTACTTGTATGTAATCTGTAAAAACCACATGCATCCTGAGGAGAATCACCAAAACAAACGAGTGGAGGAAAAAATATAATATTTTTACATTCAATTCCTGATAGTGTAGTCATAATGTCATGAGAATTTCATGTTATAATGTTGTCTAATATAAAAATAAATAAAAAATATGCAAACATCATGCTAACATCCTACTGAAAACCCACAAACACCCTACTGACACCATGCTATCACCCTACTGATACCCTACCAACCACCTGCAAACACCTTAGTAACACCCTAATGGCCATTTACCAACACTTAAAGTGCTTAAAAAACCCTAACTCAATGTTCTCAATATTGATTGTTCATCAAATGAATAAATGAATGATAAAATATTTTCATATGATTTGAGTTATGTATCTCTTTAACCTCTTGCTAAATATAGGGATAACCCGCCTTCCCGGGAAAACGTTTTCATATATACCTATATTTTTTCCTTGTATATATAAAGCTGTCAGCTATCTCTATCTATCACCTCTATCAGCACAGGAGTATATCCATCTCAATTCAAGTTGGCCAAAATATGCCCTATTCATAAAAAAGGGGACATCAATGATCCAGCCAATTATAGGCCAATAGCTGTTCTACCAGTCATTTCAAAAATCATTGAACGACATTTACATAAGGAACTGGCAACTTATCTGGACGATTTTAGCCTACTAAACGATAACCAATCAGGATTCAGGACCTAGCACTCCTGCGAGACTCTGCTCATAAAACTTACAGACTCCTTCCTTGAAAACATGGACAAAGGTTACATAAACACAGCAGTTATGATTGACCTGAGCAAGGCCTTTGATATGGTAAGCCACCATTTTCTTCTAAAAAAAACTCGAGTGTTACAACCTTAAAGATACTTCAATGAATCTTGTACGATCATTCCTTGATGAAAGAAAACAGATAGTGGTTTTCAGAGGCAAGCGCTCAAAAGAACGCAGTTCTCAACCCATAGGTATTCCACAAGGGTCCATCCTCAGTCCATTATTATTTTCAATTTACATGAATGATCTGGTACTTTATATCGACAAAAGCAAAATTGATTTGTACGCAGATGACATCACACTCTACACAGCAAATAAACAACCTAATGAAATTATGTCATCCCTGAACACCGACCTACAGCCATTGTCAGACTGGACCAAAGGAAATCGCTTAGTCATCAACAAAGATAAATCAAAAATGATGACAATCTGTACAAGACCAAGGAATAAAATTTGTGACGAAATCTCCTTAACCATCGACTCATCAGGGATAAACAAAGTGAACTGTCACAAGTTGTTGGGTCTATATATCGACAGAAATCTCACCTGGAAACAGCACATTAGTCATATCATTAAGAAAATAAACACTAGACTGTCTCTACTAAGACGCATCAAATGTTTTTTACCTCATTTCGCACGTATGCTTTTCTATAACAGCATGATTCAACCAATCATCGACTACGGTCTTACAATCTACAGTACTTGTGCTAAAGAAGACCTTAAGCGTATTCATAAAGTACAAAAAAGAGCGGGTCGTACCATACTAGATATCCGTAAAGCAAGTGACATAGGCTCTTCCAAAAACTTGACTGGCTCCCAGTAGATGAACAGGCAAAGTTCCTCACTGGAACACTCATGTATAAATGCATGAACAACCTGGCTCCAACATATTTGTCTAATAAGTTTACCAATAACAGCAAACGCCGAACAAGACAATCGTTGAAAGGAAACATAACAATCCCACTGTTCAAAACATCAACTGGACAAAGAACCTTTCATTACCGTGGTACAAGCATCTGGAATGGACTGACTAAAGAAGTTAAAGAAAGCCCCACAGTTGAACACTTCAAAAAACGTTATTTAAATAACATTTATTTCGATATTTACAACCAAAGTTTTAGCCTGGACTCTTAATAATTAATTGATACCTTTTTATTTTACCTGCACCTGAATGCGAGAAAGCCATCACGCGGAGGGGCGGGCATTGGTGGTTTGGTGGGGGGGGGGGGGGGGGGGGAATTGGTTGAGGGACGGAAGAAAAAGTGTTGTTCTTTTGTCCTTTGATCTGTCCCTGTCCGGCTGAATTCCTGATGCTCTGTTTTCGTGTGGCGGCTCTCTTACAAATATACACTCTCATATTTTTGATTTTGTTTTTAGAACTTTCAATTTACATTTTTAGGATACATATCTATTTACATATCTATTTTTTGCTTATTATATAGTCTCATATACACCCGGTTGCGGGAGGGTCGTCGCGTGGGGGAGGGTAGGGGGAGGATGGTGGGTTGGAGGGGGAATTGATGGTTTGGCGGGAAGGGGATTTGATATGTATATATGTTACTATTATTTATTATTATCATTCTATTTTGTATATATTTTATCGAGGGCCACCTGAAAATTATCATTTATGGTAACGGTGTTACCCTGTCTAATAAAGTTGTTATTATTATTATTATACTTTTCCCTACCTAACCTCTTTCTTGGGTTACTCTCCTTCCTCAGTTGTGGATAGGCCATAAACATGTGAATCATCTTCCCTAACTCTGTTGTCCTCGTACTTAACGGACTTACATCAGTGGTAGTTAGTAGTGAAATTGTACAACAAAACCAAAAACTAAGGGAACCTATAACCATACAAAAAATGAGAAGCATAAATTATTACTATGATCAAGGCAAGGCAAGGCAAGGCAAGGCAAGGCAAGGCAAGGCAAGGCAAGGCAAGGCAAGGCAAGGCAAGGCAAGGCAAGGCAAGGCAAGGCAAGGCAAGGCAAGGCAAGGCAAGGCAAGGCAAGGCAAGGCAAGGCAAGGCAAGGCAAGGCGTAGTGCTACGTCTTTTCAGTGTTAGCGAGGGGTGGAACATTAAAACTGCGCCTTTATTCCACTACTAATCTTTTTTCCAAAATACAATTTTTTCGTAAGCAATTGTATGGCAAGTGGTCCCCTCAGACCACATGACAGACAACCCAATTCGCGCTCTAAGAGCATCTCCGCAAGAACACCACGTCACAGTCTTCCGGTATTATTTAAAGATTTCGAATATTCCAATACTGAAACCATTAACTAGTAGGTAAGCTTGAGCCGTGTTGACTGTATGAACAAAAGGTTTTTTTAATAACGGAATCAGTGTTTATTTAGCTGATATAGTGCACGTAGTTGTTTATAGGCAAAGAAACTTGGTTCGATAGTAAAGGTACTCCAAAGACATGATCTTTTCAAGCCCGCCATGAGAGTTTGGCAGTCAAAATATCTTGTA
Source organism: Actinia equina (assembly GCA_011057435.1). Taxonomy (NCBI): domain Eukaryota; kingdom Metazoa; phylum Cnidaria; class Anthozoa; order Actiniaria; family Actiniidae; genus Actinia; species Actinia equina. The sequence goes on along the minus strand of WHPX01000471.1, from coordinate 16,789 downwards.
TTAGTGTTGACTATAATACCATTTTTTTAAAGTTGGGAATCAAGAAAAAAGCTGAGAAATGAATCATTAAGGCCTTATGCGCTACGAGGAAGTGTGAAGTACATAGTTAATATCACAGTTACACATAACTGATTATTACTTTTTTAATTTCACTTGTCACATCAAACGTACGCCGTTCAACAGCACTAGGTTCAAACTAGGTTGTCAGTGTATTCTAGTCTTAAATAAAAAGAATTTTTAAATTACTTGCTCCATTCATTTCAGTAGCGTCTCAGTTCACAACGCGCAACAACAACAGGACAACAGGCTTCCTCAACACTACATACTCACCCGTGAGATCACATTGCTCACTCTTCTGCCACTCCTGCATAATCCTTTCCAATTCTTCCGAGTTACTGTTTTCGTCTGCAGCTCAGTGGTCAGTTGAACTCTGTTAATCGACTGAAGAAACTTAATCTGTGAGTGAAGCACATCTCATCAGGTTAAATTAACATTAATATTAGATTTTGGGAGTTTTTCGATTTAAAACAACTTGGCTACTATAGAAGAAATCACCGATAACTATTGCTATTCGAAAAAATGTCGAATAGCGCGACCGAGTCAGGTTTGGTTGAGGATGGTGCTACGAATGACCACATCTTGAGGGTGACACTTTTCATAGAAGCTTTTGTCATCGTCCTTGCCAACCTCCTGACCATCATCACCTTCACCATCAACAGACATCTGCGCAAGCGAAGTATGTACTGTGTCATTAACCTGGCCGTGGTGGACATGTTGTTTGGGATTGGAATTCTAGTGTCGTATACCGTATTGGCATTCGAGTACTTAGAACAAGATTCGTTACGTTGGCTACAGGTACAAAACACTGTTATGGGGTCCTGGTCCATGTGGTCTTTAGTTCTTGTGGCAGTAGAGCGCATGTGCGCTACTGTGTGGCCCTTACGTCACCGTAATGTAACACCCTGGGCATACAGCCTGGCTATCTCGATGACCTGGATAGCTGCTGTGATCTGTGGAGTTTTGACAGTCACTTCCATGGAGACGACGGCCAACCATGCGAAGATGTGGATAAAACAATTGTTGCAAGGATTAACAATCTGTCTTGAAGTTGGAATCATCTGTGTATCATATATCGTCATATTCATCAAAGTCAAACAGCAGCAACAACAGATGGCTGGTCAGCGGGTATCAAGACGAGACAAGAGACTGGCAATGACTCTATTTATAGTGACCGTGGCATCCATTGGAACCTGGATCCCACTGGCATTGATTTCTATGTTAACAGCCACGGATGCTATCGTTGTTTCATCTAGTGTTTTTGGAGGAATTAGTTTACTTTCTTTTTCCAACTCTCTCATTAATCCAATAGTTTATGTGTTTAGAATGAAGGATTTCAGAAAAGCTTTGCTTCACCTGATATTAACATGTTCACGTGATCGACCAACACAAGGTGTACTTCAGCCAAACTAACAATACAAGCTTGTGTTGCAAAGAATGGTCTGAACCCAGGTGAATGAATGTTTACCGAAGTAACAATATCTGTCGAAGCAACAATATTTGTAATGTGATCATCCGGGTGGATGTAGTCCTGAGTAGGACTGTTTGATGTGACTGACGTTTCGACTTAACCTGAGCGGAAGTCATCTTCAGATCAGAGTCAAGTGAAGTTATTAGTCAGATAGGTCACTAAAATAATCTGCCGCGTCAATTACCTGAAGTTGCGCAATTGGCGGAATCGGTCTAATTAGAGCGCGTCTGCGCGTTGTCTTGTCATAACACAAGTCAGTATCATGACAAGAACAGAACTTTCAAAAGTAGTCGCAAGATCTTACAACGATATACTGTACATATACAATGAGGACAGTCCTTCAACCTTTTCTCTTTGAACAACAGGGCAAAACACTCAAATTTTGCACAAGACTCTGTAAATTTTTTCCGGTTTTCCAAAACGGAGTACAAGTTTCTCAATATTTTCCAAATCTTTTGACTGATCTTTGTAAAACATGCAATGTATAACCTTAGTTTTCCTGAAAAAATAACGTCAAAAGCTTGATTACCAGTTACACTTATAGTATATGGATGTTTAGAGTCGTTTTCATTGCACCGTGAAACGAAAATGACTAATTACTTTGTGGCAGTGTGTGATAGTTTGTATTAAACACAAGGAGACCTGACTCGGAAGAGTATCATTTTGGTATTTTTCACGTTAATGTATTCACCTTATTATAATGGTTGTCTATGGTTCATTAGACTAGATCTAATACTAGCTATCACCAACAAGTACTACGTATTAGTCTGACTAATGTTTCACGGTGCAATGAAAACGACTCTATCCACATTATTTTACTAAAATATGATAAGATTTATATGTTTTGTTAAGATAACTAATCTTATTCAAAGACTTGATGTCTCATTTTGGAAGATTAGAAAAATATAATTTTCTCTTATAACACACCCTTTTTTTCTTTCCAGATTTAAAATCAGCATTACATTTGAATTTAGAATTGGGAATTAAAAAACTTTTTCATGGATTTCTTATAAAGTAGGCAGACAGAAACCTTTTAAAAAAAGCATTTTTTGGGACTCGCATGACACACTGCTTTTCAGGGGCGCGTGTTTCATTCATTTCAGAGGCACAGCTGCCGGAAAGCCTCGGACAAATAAAATAAACTGTTTTATCATTGGCTGTATCTCTTATACCATGAATTAGTTTTTGGCCAATAGGAACATAGACTACATCAGAGCCAATCAGAGGACATGTTATATCATTGCAATGTGAAATAATTACGTGAACATCTGGTTCTAGCGAGAAGTTCTTTCCGGGAAACTACAAAAATAATTCATAAGACTATTATTCCTACCGACGAGTTTTGATTAATATCAGGAAACTTCTAAATTTAATTCTTAGAAAACGATAATCAATCAAGGCTGTGTCAAGTCGTTATAACAAATAATTTTCGATTACAGTTCAATAAGGTTTATTTGGCTGCAATCAGGTTAGCGGTTCTTTAATTCCACGCAGGCCGGGAGAAAAGGTGTCTACTGGAGTTTTCCGTTATTTTTTGTCAAGACATTCAGTTTTCCTCTTTTTTTGTTAATAAAGTTTAAAGTCCTTACATATTAAAAATTATGGAGCCGGTTTTCAGTGCTCGACTACGTTTCATGCCATTAATAACTGATGTTATTCATTTGATAGATTATTGCTAAGGCATACAGGGAAAGCACTGATATATTGATTGCCGAATAGTATGCGTGCGTTTGTATGCGTGAGTCCTTTTGGTCTGTCAAGTGTCCAAGATTAATTACGATTGACTTACACAATTTGGAAAGGAAACGATTAGACCAGTAGTCTTGAATCACGACGTGAAACAACCAATATCTTAAAGAAATAAAATTAGATGAAAAGGCGCCCCTCGGCAGGAAAAAAACTCCCTGAAAAACTCGGATTTGCCCACGGCTTTGATTGTGGTATATTTTCCTCAAATTGCCAAATTCTAGTGCAAAACGTCTCAGTGTAATGATTCATTGAATTCGCATAAAACAGTTTTGGCCTTCCGCAGTGAACGAATCTGCATCAAGAGGAAAACACAAGGGCATCAATACTGAAAACTGGAAGTTTCTAGAGTCTAGGATTGAGGGAAGGAAAAAAGAAGAGAGATACGGGAACTAAAAGAAAGACAATTCCATGAAGTGAAATCTTATGTAGAAAGCAGGTAAAACAAAGAACACTTCTGAACGGCCGGAACTGAAGACAAGTGAAAAAAGTACTATGACTTTTGGGGTTCTGCGTCATCAAGCAATGGAAACTTCTCAAAGTCATAATAAATGCAAGGCTAACATAGACATTCGGAAATACGAAGAAGAAATGCCACAAATTCCATCGAGAAAAAGATTAACTTATTCTGCGTTTCATGTTAGTCTCGCATCCAAGATAATTTTGAGAAGGGTCAATTTAAGAAGAACATTATTGAATAGGATATGAACTGAAGAGGAAATTTCTTTGAAATTCTTGTTTTTGTGTTTGGTAAAAGATGGAAGATGTTCCCCCCTTTTGCTTTTTCATCGGCTTATTTTGTCATTGCTTTCCTGAAATCAGCTGCCTAGTGAAAGGAAAGAAAAGCAAACACAAAAACACGAAAACGAAATTAATATTGCAAAGAAAGGGTAAATAAATTACCAAAGATAAAGGGAAGAAAGGATACTCTGTTGGTCATTTTTTGATGTCGTCTTTTGTCGTCTTGTACAGGTCTTTCTTTTTAGACGAATGGCAACTATGTCTCAGAATACGACAGAGACGTCATCGAACAACAGCTTGGATACCGCAGACATCATCTGCCTGATTGTATTCTTCACACAAGCCTTTATCGTCGTTCTTGCCAACCTCCTGACCATCATCACCTTCACCATCAACAGACATCTACGTAAGCGAAGTATGTACTGTGTAATTAACTTGGCTGTAGCGGACATGCTGGTAGGCCTTGGGTCCTTAGCCGTTAATTTTGTTATTGCTCGGATATACGGGTTTAAGGTACTTGCAAAAGAAAATGCTGCTCAAAGTGATAGTCCTGCTGTGAAAATCCAATTTCATGTGTACACGATGACTTGCAATGCTACCATGTTGTCCATAGCTCTTGTGGCGTTAGAGCGCATGTCAGCAATTATGTGGCCATTGCGTCATCGTCAGTGCAGTCTTCGGGTGTACGCTCTATCGATAGCATTTACGTGGTTAGCTTCTATTCTAATCGCCATAAAGGGTGTATTCTCATTCGACGACAGTTCGAAGGAATATCTTGGCGGGATATGGATTATCTCGGTGTTTTCTGTGACATGTGCTTCGTATATTGCAATCTTTTGCAAAACCAGATCAAGTCAACAACGCAGCCAACTGCACACAAGCCCCCAGTGGTCAAGCCAAGATTACAGGCTGGTGAAGACATCTTTCTTAGTGACCGTTACGTCGTTTGCTACTTGGATTCCATTAGCATTATTGTTCATCATTAACGATGCAAATCAAGTCACTATTTCACCTTATATCATCTTATTCTTCGTGGTATTGTTTGTAGCCAGTTCTTTCATCAACCCTATAATTTATGTCTTCCGAATGAGGCATTTCAGAGTGGCTCTATTTACATTAATATTGCATTGCTCTCCCGATCAACCAGCCAAAAGGATAAGACCAGTGGGTCCAGCACCAGCTACCTAGGGATCATAGACCTTGGTGAGGCCACACATCATAGACCTTGGTGAGGCCACACTTCATACACCTTGGTGAGGCCACACATCAGACCTTGGAGAGGCCACACATCAGACCTTGGTGAGGCCACACATCATAGACCTTGGTGAGGCCACACATCATAGACCTTGGTGAGGCCACACATCATAGACCTTGGTGAGGGCACACATCATAGACCTTTGTGAGGGCACACATCATAGACCTTGGTGAGGCCACACATCATAGACCTTGGTGAGGCCACACATCAGACCTTGGAGAGGCCACACATCATAGACCTTGGTGAGGCCACACATCATAGACCTTGGTGAGGCCACACATCATAGACCTTGGTGAGGCCACACATCATAGACCTTGGTGAGGCCACACATCATAGACCTTGGTGAGGCCACACATCATAGACCTTAGTAAGGCCACACATCATAGACGTTGGTGAGGCCACCCATCATAGACCTTGGTGAGGCCACACTTCATAGACCTTGGTGAGGCCACACATCATAGACCTTGGTGAGGCCACACATCATAGACCTTGGTGAGGCCACACTTCATAGACCTTGGTGAGGCCACACATCATAGACCTTGGTTAGGCCACACATCATAGACCTTGGTGAGGCCACACATCATAGACCTTGGTGAGGCCACACATCATAGACCTTGGTGAGGCCACACATCATAGACCTTGGTGAGGCCACCCATCATAGACCTTAGTGAGGCCACACTTCATAGACCTTGGTGAGGCCACACTTCATAGACCTTGGTGAGGCCACCCATCATAGACTTTGGTTAGGCCACACATCATAGACCTTGGTGAGGCCACACATATTAGACCTTGGTGAGGCCACACATCATAGACCTTGGAGAGGCCACACATCATAGACCTTGGTGAGGCCACACATCATAGACCTTGGTGAGGCCACACATCAGACCTTGGAGAGGCCACACATCAGACCTTGGTGAGGCCACACATCATAGACCTTGGAGAGGCCACACATCATAGACTTTGGTGAGGCCACACATCTTACACCTTGGTGAGGCTACACATCATAGACCTTGGTGAGGCCACACATCATACCTTGGTGAGGCCACACATCATAGACCTTGGTGAGGCCACACATCATAGACCTTGGTGAGGCCACACATCATAGACCTTGGTGAGGCCACACATCATAGACCTTGGTGAGGCCACACATCATAGACCTTGGTGAGGCCACACATCAGACCTTGGTGAGGCCACACATCATAGACCTTGGTGAGGCCACACATCAGACCTTGGTGAGGCCACACATCAGACCTTGGTGAGGCAACACGTGATAGACCTTGATTAGAGTAGAGATAGAAATTAATAGGTAATTGACGCGGCAGTATAAAAATAACCTATCTGACTTTTTCTTCGCTTGACTCTGAATTCCGCATTCACGAAGGCAAGACGGGAGATTCTCAAGGAATTGGCTGTGGAGAAAGCGACTGCATCAGCTGCAGTGAAGCTCGAGCAGCAAAAACTTCGAAGATTGAAAGCCAAGGTAAAGAAAACTGTTCCCTGGCTTTATTATGCTTAATTACTATTCCGTGACTGCAATGTAAATCAATATTTCATTTTCGGGTTATTCGGAGTATTTTTTTTTTGTATATCCACAGCCAAGGCTATTGAATAATTCGATGATTGATTGTAGATGTAATTCTCCTAACTGCACGAATATATATATACTTGATTGGTAAGGAGAATATGTAATAAATTCAATCCCTTTGGTAGTTCTTGTTATTAACTTATTTGAAACTATGAAATATTACTCTAGTACCCTATCAAAGTATCAGTTCTTCATTAATTGATTTAGAAGCATTTATTCCAGGAAAATATCCTCAGTGAATCAGTTGAATGTTTGGAAAGAATGGAAACACCATAGCACAAACAGCCATTACAGGAAGCACATGTAATTAATTCATTGTCATTATTGAAATATCATAATAATAATTATAGCTTACCCATTAATGCACCAATAGAAAGAGAGGAGGCAAGACTACCATAAAATACATGTCTAGTTGAACTATACCTAAGCTTATCACCTATAATAACCTTATGAAAGAGATCAAAGCAATTGATATTGGTAGAGTATATTCTGTAAGTGAAAAATTGTCTTCAAATATTGATGATGAAAATATAAATGGTTCCTTTAGAGATCTTTGTGAATATTACCTAGGCCAGCTAGTTTCTACTTAGCAACAATATCCAGGAAGGAGTTTCAAAATTGCATTTGGGGGAGATGGCTTTCCTTTTGGTAAAAACGAAACTGCTTGTTCCTTTTTGTTAAGTTTTCTGAATGTAGGAAAGCGTGTGGCTTCGAGCAGTGACACTTTTTTTAGTGTTTGTGGCTAACTGTGAGGAGACCTCCCCTCTAGTGAGAAACTACATAAAAGCTTTCTGTCAGCAAATTGTAGAAATACAAGGCAAAGTTTATGAAATAGAAGGTCTCCATGTTTCTTTTTATTTTGAAGAGCTTCCCAATGACATGAAAATGTTGGCCATGTTAGGTGGGGAGCTTCCTAATTCAGCTTCCTACTTCTCTACATTTGGAGATGCTTCCTTTTCTGACTGTGGTGACTTGGAAGGAATTTTTGGTTATGATGAAAACTGTAAGTGGAGACCATGGACCTACAACAAAAGAATAGAAGTTGCCGAGAAAGTGAAAGCTTTTAAAGCCTCACTTTCCCCCAAGTTAGCTGGAAGCACACGAAGAACAAAAACCACAGAATTCATAGCAAAACAAAGGAGCCGTCAAGAGTTTGAGCCACTTGTGGGAAGCCTCATTGACAAAGCCCATGTAGAACCTCTCCACTTGAGGAATAATGCATGGCAGTACTTCCTTGCTGTAGTAAAGGAGTCCATGGCAAAGTCAACATTTTTACCATCTCAGAAGCAGTTTTCTGATATCCCTGAAGACACATGTTTTTCAAGAGTAGTTAATGCACTGACGTACGAGGTGAAGGCAACACGTGCAGCTAAGAAGATAATCAGTTGGTATGGTGAAACACAAGGGAAAAAGGGAGATTTCCAGTACCGATTTACAGGAAAAGAATCACGTTTACTTTGCCATAACTTCATGCGGCTAATTAAACGTCTAAGCAGAGAGGAAGACAGTCCAAAGCAGAGGCAGACTGTGCTAGCATTAACTTATATAGGGATTAGACTGAGGGACTGCTGTTCTATATTTAACAGAATAGAAGTACACCCAACAGATCTTGTGAAGCTAGAGAAGGCAGCATCTGAATACTTTTGTGCTAATAAAATGTTTCTTCCTTACAGCATAAACCCAACAATTTGGACCCTGGGTAAAGTTCTTCCTGTACATGCCAAAGATGTCTATGAGAAATACCAACAAGGCCTATTGACAGTAACAATGGAGGGGAGGGAGGCCAAGCATATTGCTCTACACCGCTTGAGCTTAAATTCAACTTACAGATCTAGATGGGTTGATATATTTAGACATGAATTTATAATGCTTATTTGGCTTCCAGAGCAGGGGCATGAGCCTAGTAGGTAAACAGAGAGCAAAGATGTATATGTTCCTGAAAGAGTTTGCCATGACAACCAGTTCTGTTACTGTGGTCTAGAAAAGTCAGCTCCAGAAGATGAAAGTTGTTATTTCTGTGGTGACAAATTAATGTCTTTAATACAAAAAAGTGTTCAGGATAAAAAGTACAGGGCAGGTTTAACAATTTAATTCCCCATCTCTCTCCTTTCCCCCAATCTACCAACAAACTTAATCATGAAAATTTTTTCACAGTGATATAGCCGCATAGTGAGCCTTCATGTCTGGTCTAAAGGTATGACAGTCATTTTCCTTGATGCAATTTTTATTGACGCCCTTGACTCTGTTCAAATCTCATCTACTCTAATATTTAGCCATATCTCCTTTATACAAATCAGACTCAGTAAAATGGGAAAACATGTATGAAAAAAATAGCTGATAGTTTTCACTGATTTTCTAAAACACTTTAGGGACCTCCTTGAATGGATTTTATTAAGAGAGAATTCATTTTTTATGAGGAGGAAGGAGCTTGAGGAATTGCTGTGAAAATACATGCCTAATTTGCTGGCCACCCTTATTTAGGTGTGGAATTTTAAAATGACAACCCACCTTTAGTTACTGGTAAAAATGTATCATAAAATAATATATCTATATGGAAAAAAAACAAACAAAACAAAACAAAACAAAAAAACAAAAAAAAAACAAAAAAAACAAAAACAGGTGAAGCCCCATTTTCAATCGTAAATTTTTAATGACCCATGCTTAATTGCTCCAGACCCCTTCTCCTTAGCTGAGTTCTCTTGACTGAACTCTGTTACGTTTTTTTCCATCGCTTGCTGCATTTTCTTTTAAGCAACTTCAAGTACCCCTTGAAATATTGCAGCCTCACTGAAGTTTTTGTCCTTTATCGCATGCAAAAGCCTTTCGTTTGCTTCTTCATAGAGTGTTTTTTCTTCTAATCTATCTGCCTGCTTTTCTCTCTCTTGCTTCACTTCCCTTTTTTTCTTCCTTCTCATCATCAAGTCTTTTTGCTATGCTTGTGTGCCTCTCTTGATGCACAAAGAAAACCCTTTAGGATGTGAACTTTCTCCACACACTTTCACATGATCTTTAACAGAATGCAGACCATTTATTGTGAGGTCAGCTAGAGAAGCCCTGTCTGCATATTTACTGTTTTCTTGTTTGCAGCAGATCAAGTTTACGTGTGCATTTGTCTGTATTGACATCGCCTGCCTGGTAAGCCTTCCACTCGTCAGTTACCAAAGCCACTTCCTCTTCTGAAACTGTTGGCATCATGACTACTTATCTACGAATAGCTTGCGCACAATGCTGATTAACGACCAACCAAATACTTTTTGGTGTCCACATAGAACTGTTTCATACCTGAAACAGTTGGAAGCTTAGACAAAAGAGAACAAGTTGTCTACCCAACTTCTGTCTGTGAAATGGACAATTCATTCTCTCTTTTAGAGTGGTCAACTGTAAGCATCTTCAGGAATGAACCTATCATAGATTTGACTATCATCACACATTGCATCGGAGAGTAGAGAGAAACTTCTTACAAATTGGCTCCAGACAACAAAAAAGCCAATTGAGCTAGGAAGGATTTGTCTTGCAACTTTCTACAGATACGATTGTACTCCTCATCCTTTTAGATAGTTGCAAATGTCTTTTCCTCTGTAGCTGGCTTGGGCAACTCTTTTGGAAAGTATTTCTTGATTGCTTCCCATTTCTTGACAATTCTGTCTACTGCTGGAATAAGTGTAAGCCATCTGCATTGCACATGTCAGATGAAAAGATCCTTATCAAGTTCTGGATCATTCAACGCTTTGATATAGATTCTCCAAGAGGTGAACTTTTTAGCCAATAGAAAAGATCTATGGCTATTTCCGCAGAGGCCTCTCCATACCTGCTTGAAAAGCAATGTGCACAACATGAATGTTGCAAGGGATGAAAGGCATAAGACCAGAGAGCCCTTCTCCTAATAGTACATCGCTGATAGAACTCCAAATGGTTTTATTGACATTTGGTCCATCTGGTGACAAACTTGCTAAGCCTGAGAGAGGTAACTGATAACCTGCGTCCTGAAGTGTTTTCACAGTCATCTTGGCAACATCATGACCTTTGGCATGCCCAAAGAATACTGTCTGCAAGATTCTATCACTGATTTCGTTTTTCTCTTCTCTTTTAATAAAACATATTGGCTTGTCATTACAAACTAAACGACAGAAATCGTAACCACTGCGGAGATGACAAGTTGGGTTTGTTTGTCTGAGTTGTGACGTCACTACCACGCAGCCTTATTAAGGCAACAAAATCACAAAAGAATTCGCAAATCTTTTGTTCCAACAGCACGAGATTTTCGAAACTGATGTTGAAAATTTATGTTCGTTCATTAGAGCAAAAACGTGGAGTGATTGTGCTGAAGTACTGAGACGATTGACACTGCGGATTGAAGAATTAAGAAGATTGAGATGAAAAGGGCGCACGCATATAGGCGTGACCTATGGGCTTTAAAAATCGTGACTTTGAAGAAAACTATATAAAACGGGAGAAAAAAAAACATGGACTCCCGGTCCATGGACCATTATTTAGACCCTGTCCATGGACTACCCCAAATACATAATCCCTTTTTAGTATGAAAAATCGACTGAGATGATTGTAATACTTAGCTACATTAAAGAGGCGAACGTCTATTCGACAAACTATAGGAATTATGAGCTTGTAAAACTTATCTCGCTTCACAATCGGCTAATGTTGCCATGGAAAAGCTGCTTTTTATAGTTTTTTTTTGAACACCTTGAAGGCTAAGATCATTCCTTAATGAGTTGGTTTTCCGCGCACTTTTTTCCTGTCATCTTATTAATTATATCTCCTCTAAACAAACCAAAATAGCACGATCTGCTTGCCATCGAGTGGCCGCCATTTTATTTGCTTTCAAATCCCCTCGTGGCTACAGGAAGCTCATAATCCTGTAGTTTTTCGAATGAACGTTTGACTTTTTAAATTAAAGTAGGTGGTTTTACAATAATCTCAGATTTTTCATATTAAAAAAGAGTTTTTTCTATGGGGTCGTGCATGGACCGTCCTGGAGCAGGTCCATGAAGGGTTCCATGGACAAGGTCCATGAAGGGGTCCATAGACCATGCCAGGTCAATGATGGGATCAATAGACCAGGTCCATGATGGGATCAATAGACCAGGTCCATGAAGGGGCCCATAGACCAGGTCCATGAAGGGGTCCATAGACAGGTCTATAAAGGAGTCCATAGACCAGGTCCATAAAGGAGTCCATAGACCAGGTCCATAAAGGAGTCCATAGACCAGGTCGATCCATGAAGGGGTCCATAGATCAGGTCCATGATGGGATCCATAGACCAGGTCCATAAAGGGGTCCATAGATCAGGTCCATAAAGGAGTCCATAGACCAGGTCCATAAAGGGGTCCATAGATCAGGTCCATAAAGGGGTCCATAGACCAGGTCCATGAAGGGGTCCATAGACCAGGTCCATGAAGGGGTCCATAGACCAGGTCCATGAAGGGGTCCATAGATCAGGTCCATAAAGGAGTCCATAGACCAGGTCCATGAAGGGGTCCATAGACCAGGTCCATGAAGGGGTCCATGAAGGGGTCCATGATGGTGGTCCATGGACCGGGGGTTCATTTTTAGTCCTTTCCCGAAATATAAAACAAAATAAAAACTTTGTAACAATGTACTCGTAATAATTCATATAAACATAACTCATCAACTCATAACACACAACTCAAGACATAAAAGGTAAAGGTATTAAACTTTATTTAGGGACTGGCATGGTCATAAAGTATAGGGGGATTGGGCTGGGAAAATCAGGGGGTGGGCCACGTATTTTTGAGCTCAACCGTATGGGAGTGGGTCACACAAAATAGTCTTCCAGTTATCTGATTTTCCCGACCCACCCCCTCCGATCCCCCCATTAGCTTAAATGATAAAGTTAAAAAGATTTTCATACAGCTGCAATTACTGCAGTAATGTCAAGGGGGGGGTAAATTTGATTAATTTGTTCGTTAAATGGCGTTAATGGGGAACGAAGCGGCTACGGCGAACGCAAGGATCAGCGGTAAAACGTCGTAGCGTACGGTTACCTTAAAACAAGCTACTCAAGACGGTTGCTCGGGAAACGAGACGTTAAAAGACGATATGATATGGATATATTCGACTAATCAAAACGGTATACGAGCTATCTTAAGCTTTATTTGCCGTATACAAAAAGCCTAAAGACATAAAATTATACAATATATTTATTCTAGCTGCCTTGATTATATAGGGTCTACTTAAGTCACTCTATTAACCGGGCCTATGAAAAAAGAGTAAAGCACTGGGAACGAGCTCCATAAAGGATCAATGATTTATGTTTCTATTACTAGAAAGAGCATGTCTAAATTAGTAATTTTGTATAGTTCTGGTGTTATATATTAAAACACTGCAGAGTTATGAGCATTTGAAATGTGCCATAAACATGAAAACGAGGCTGATAGGCCCTTGGTTGTTGTTTCCATACAAATCTTTCTATTTCAAACAGCGGTAGCTTTTTATGCTTTCACGTTACTAAAATTTTCGAACGATATACTTTGTACAATGAAAGCAATGGTGTCTTCAATAACTGATGAACTAAGGTATATCCATGGCCACGCCCTTTTTCATAGGGTGTATTGTGAACGGTAATAGGGTTAAGAAATAGAGGCTTTGCACCATCACGTGATGGCAGCCATGACAGGAGGCACAACAATATATACTAGTAGAGTCTTTTTCTCCTAGTGCAAGCCTCTATTGTTAACTTGGATATTATAAACTCGGAAATTGTTAACTCGGAAATTATTAAGTCGGAAATTATTATTTCTGAAGTCTGAAGTCCCTTTAAGATAAGACAAATTAAAGTGGTGTCAGTGATATTTATTTGTCTTTTTTATCCATTAATATAAGATTTCATAAGCCTGCGGATATACTTGCCCTGTTGCATAGTGCGCAAATAATTAAGAGTGTGACTGTCTGTAACCATCGAGCAAAACGTGGCAAACTTCAAAAAATCGATTTCGCTCATACTTTCAAGTTAGATAGGGTAATGTATCCTAAGAATCGCTGTATAGTTGGTTTGATCAAATAACGCTTTATTATGGAGAAAAATGGAATTTTTCAAACACTCCCGAAAACGCCGTTCGTGACAGTAAATTTTGACTCAACTTTCGCGGCTGCTGGACAAAAAATAAGCAACACTGGGAATTAAAACAACCCATATTCTTGAAGAACAATCTATTGAGTACGATATGCGTGACTTTGGGATCAATTGTACAATTTTAAGATAACAAAATAATTTTATTCGCTAGACGTGTGTTTAGAGTATCAAAAAGTAGGTCTTACAAAAATATTCATTCTGAATGTGCTTAACCTCTTAGTCGCGTGAAACTTCGCTGGTTGATTAGTCAGATGTTGGTCTTTCTAGTGATGTAAAGAAATCTTTGGGCAAATGATTGTGTGTCACGCAGCATGTCTTCAAACTTTGGTCAAATTACTCATTTCTGACCTTTGGCCGCTTTCTATAACAGACAAGATACCAGTGTTTATAAGTAAAATATAAACTCAAAAACGAGCCTAAACACTTTTATAGCCTTAAATAATGTAGCTGTTTAAGAATTCTTACCTAGCAAACTCTGAAACCTGGATTTTTATGAATGTTTTTAGACACAACATCGATCTGGTTTCTTTCACTACCGACTCGAACTTGTCAACGGGCGAGTGCCACAGGGAGCCCAACCTTTCTGGTTGTGGTGCAAAACACAGGAAACCCAGATTGATTAAAAAATCGTTTTAATTTGTTTTAATGATGATGTAGTGGTGCGTGGGAGACTAATGATGATGCAAACACACACAATAAAAGATGTCACAACTATTCCAGTAAAACTTACTGAATTACATGATAATCTATAATATGAATGACTAATAAAGAGGGGAAAAACTGCAGTAGAACCTTACTAATGGTAACAGTTCTAAATTGATTTTAAAGAAGTTGAACCGTATACACTACATGCAATTTTTCTGCTCGGTAAGTCATCATAAATGATCACCGGCCTCTAGGGTTCATAATTAGTACCGAACAAATGTATGTGACAGAGGGACCCACGATTTTATTGGAGTAGATGCAGAACATGAAAATCTTTGGAAAGTTTTTACGCATCCTTCTTCGGAACAGGTGAACAGCGTGTCATCATCGGTATCGCTGTTATCCTTGCAGGAATCTGTAGTGGTCTTTGGTTTATATTTCCTACTTTGTCTAGGTATGACATCGCAGGAATCTGGAACCTGGTCATCGGAATACTCCATCTTCCTAAGGGTGGAAGAGGCTAGAACTGACGATGTCTTCGTTGTTTCAAATTTCGTGTTGGGTATCTTTTTTCCTTTTCCAACGTTGTATGCTCTCCAAACCACAATGTTACGCTTTTTGAAGATAACATCATTGTCAAGGCTTACGCCTTCCCATTTCTCTGTGAGATATGTCTCGGGAATCTGTAAACCACACAGTGCTACACTTAGACCACGTACGCCACCATGTGATCCCATAGCGGTTTTCATCTGTACTGCGCTCGTGATGTCATTTCCAGAGTTTAGATAAGTGTGCATGTGATTTTTCAGTACAGCAGCTTTGCGATCGCAAGGACCTTTACCTCCTTGAGGATCTGAAAAATCCATGCGCACGTTCACTTGTGCTTCCTGGCGAGGTTTTGAACTCCAAGTATGGTTGCGGAGCTGTGATAACAGTCAGCGTTATCTTGTCTAAAGCTGACGGATTTCAGGTCTGGCATTTAACGTCTCAACTGGAGAATGACGTCAACTATAACTGCTATCACAAACAAGCTATACAGTTTTTTTTATTCAAACGTGGGGCGTTTGTCACAACTCTGTATTACCATGCTTCGGGAGTAAATCGGAAAGCGGCCAAGCGAGATCAGACCGTGCATGATGCGAAAGAATTTGGTGTTATGGTCATTAGCAAACAATAGAATTCCCAGAGCATCAAATCGTTGGGAAACGATCAATGTTTTCTGTATTTCTCGTTCGCTTTAGACCGCTTTAAATGAGTTCAATAGTCTTGCAATTTTGTGTAATATTAGTTTAAGTTCTAATTTGTATCCTGACGTAGTTTTGAGAGAATGATCAGCGAATTTTAGAATAATGGAAGATCTAGTAAGATTGACTAGAACACTGCGATGAAAAGTGCGCATCAAATGTTTACCCGTCTTCTGTACTATACGTTTTCACAAAATCGCATAAGTCGATTACCTTCAAAATGTTCCTTTTAAACTAGATACAGAGTAAAACTAAATGAACAATGACTTTTGTGAATATATAGCTCTGAAATATTAATTTCGGCCGTATGAAATCCATTGTTTAGTTTTGAAGTAGATTATGCACTATATTTAAAGAATCTCAAATATCTCATAATTAGCTTGATAGATTTTTTCAAAAATCCCTACAAATGAGGCATCTAGTATATACTATGTGGTACGAAGCATTTTAGTGTTGAACGCTCTGAAAGGCTAAATTATTTTCTAAACGAAAAAATATTTCATCATAATACGTGTTATGACGTCCGATCTCATTAAAAACTGCATTCAACCACACTAATCAATCTTATTGACTTATGTGCAAAAAGATTTGCAATCGGAATAAACACGTTATGCACCAGCGTTCCAAACGTGTAGGGTAGCGGTCAAGCGGAGGTGGGTCGAGCCACCTAATCAATCGGGTTCCTGTGTTTTGCACACAACCAGAAAGGTTGGGCTCCCCTGTGGCACTCGCCCGTTGACAAGTTCGAGTCGTAGTGAAAGAAACCAGATCGCATGTTGTGTCTAAAACATTCATAAAACTCAGGTTCAGAGTTGCTAGGTAAGAATTCTTAAACAGCTACTTATTTAAGGCTATAAAATGTTTTTAGGAAGATCGTTTGATTACATTTTAATTATAAACAATGGTATCTGGTATGTTATAGAAAGCGGGACCAAAG
>WHPX01000470.1:0-135345 GCA_011057435.1 Actinia equina | reverse complement strand
CCTCAATATCCAATTAAAACATACCTTGATACTGAGTCTCAATCAACCACTCATCTTTGGGCATCACGTAGAAGACACATCATTCAGACTATGCCAGTAGTTAGCACATAGATCTCACTTTTGATGAATTCTGTACATCCAGTATTAAGCTTCCTCGTAAGATGTGGAGTAAAACTGAATGTCAGAAATGGTGGCGATCAAACCCCTTTACATTTGTGCAAGACCTGGATAGCTGTGAAGCTGTTGCTTGCTGCTGGAGCGAAGGCTAACGTTGTCGATTCATCAGAAGCATCACCTCTAGTTGATGCAGCACTCGTAGCCAAGGAAATTGGTTATTTCGTGGCAATCAGGGCGGTCTCTACCCAGATGCTTTAGATTTAAAAGATCCAAAATCGTTTTGGTGAAACTGCCATTGGCAAGGGACTTGATCCATGGACAGCTGACCAAAGCGGTAAGTCAGTTTTGAGTATTCTCATTGAACTCGATAAGTTTGTTCTTGCAAAAGCTTTGGTTGACGTAGCTTGTGAGCAGAACTACACTCAGTCCGAGACATTTGCAGTTGGTCTTTTGAATGTCATCTGTAAGACGAATCAACACACACAAATTGGAAAAGCATTCTTGTCCAAGATATTTTGAAGTCAACGAAAGTTCCCACAACTGTGTTGGAACCACTTCGTCTTTGCTGTAAAAATATAGTAGAAAGTGGGATATTGGATGATAAAAAGCAGAAGGGAAGTTCCCCTCTACACCTAACGAAGAAAAAGGAGAAGATGATGATAATGGGGAGCCTACATCAAAGAGAAGAAGAATGGGCACATCAATCTCTTCAATACAAGCAAACATTGAACACTCGTCTGTCCATTGTGAAATCTTGACGATCCTTCGTTTGTATGGAGCTGATGGCAATTATTCCTGCTTGGACATGCCAAACTCTTTTGATGCTCTGAAGGAGCTCCTCAACCGAACCTTTAGATATTAACACAGTGTCTGTACTCATTCCATGGACTTCTATTTCAAAGAAATATGAGATCAAATTGGCCAAAGTTGCTAGAAGACAAGAGTGCGATGTGATCCATGAGGAATTTTGGTGTCATAAAGAACCCGTAGGAAGTGGCTCATATGGTGATGTCGTTGTTGGAATCAACAAGAAGGATGGTAGAGAAGTGGCCATCAAGCGCATTCTGAAGACAAATTAAAACGACCAGAAGACAAACAAGAGATTACAAACCTCACAGCGCTTGCAGACTGCGAACAAATTGTTCGTATTTGTATTTCTTTGAAGAGGAAAAGTTCTCATACATTGTTTTAGAATTGATGGAAGGAAATCTTGACGAGTACCTTACTGATGGTTCCACATTTGACGCCACAAAAAGTACTCAACTTTGTCAAGATGTAGTCAAGGGGTTGACCTTTCTTCATAAGAAGAACATTATTCATCGCGACTTAAAGCCAGGGAACATTCTGTACAAAACACATCCTCATCTTCGTTTGAAAATTGCAGACTTTGGTCTCAGCCGTCGCATTGATAGTAGCGCAACCACAGTGTATGGTACTAGTGCAGGAACGAGGTGTTGGATGGCTCCAGAATTGTTGATGGGTACTCCCAACCATTCCAAGGCAACTGACATATTTTCATGTGGACTTGTTTCTTCATAACATTCTGTCAGTAAAAAAACACCATATTCTAAGAACAATAGTCAAATGCCTCATGAAATAGAAACCAACATGACAAAAGGTAAATTAGAAGGATGGGATGACTCTATTTCTCCAGAAGCTACTCACCTAGTCCAAAACATGCTTGGTAGTGATACAAACGATCGACCAACTGCAGGAAAAGCTTTGGATCATCCAATGTTCTGGTCAAATAAGAAAAGAATCGATGTTCTTTTTGCTGTTGGAAACCAGACAGTGTTTGAATACCCACGTGCGGGAAAATCAACTTGTCTATCTGCTGTGGAGACAGACTTGGAGAAGAGCTTTAGTACCATAGTTGTGCATGAGTGTGGAATGACCCAAGGTATAAGGACATGCCTCATATCTTTGCTGAAATGACGTCCAGCAAGAGAAAGTCTACGATACTCACTCTGTAGTAGAGTTAGTGCGGTTCATACGAAATGCTCACGCACATGTCTCTGAAAGCACACGATCAACGGCAGTCAAGAAGATGTTACTGGTAGACTTTGTGTTTCTGGAGTACTTCCCTCATCTTGTGATGGAAGTGTACAAGGTTGTGACCGATCATGGATGGGTCCAGACAGTAGAAGAAATCAAGTATGCCATGAACAAGTGAAAGGTAAGATGTTTGAATTCATAAATATCTCTTTGTAGAAGGGTTTTCATATCATGAGGCATTTTGTCAATTTGGGCAAGCAAATAATATATTTCGTGTTTTACCAAAGCAATTATTATTTGATGAATACTTTCTTTATTTTCTTTAATTAATAATTGTTTTTCAATATGCAGCGAGAATTTGATTTTGAAGGTATCGTAATTGTAATCAATTGTCAATGATAAAAAAATGTCCCAAAAAGGGCCCCACTTCCACGTACCTAATTAAATTCCACCTCCAAGACTCTCGTCTCGCCACTGCCGCGCCAACCGTTATTCTTTTGCTGCGAGTGATCAAGGCTCAGACGTAGCACCGGCTCTTTTCGTTACTACAGGAGTCAATACTACAAAATTGTTGACAGAACGTCACAATATTTCGCGGTAATGATGAAAAGGGTAAATTATACACCGTGAAAAGATGAAAAAACTTACTGACGTTTCATTTTTTTCATCTTTTCACGGTGTATAATTTACCTTTTCATCATTACTGTTTCATTAGAAACACCGACGCAGCTCACA
Organism: Actinia equina; assembly: GCA_011057435.1. Lineage (NCBI taxonomy): Eukaryota > Metazoa > Cnidaria > Anthozoa > Actiniaria > Actiniidae > Actinia > Actinia equina. Next base: position 132,498 of record WHPX01000470.1, on the reverse strand, counting down.
CTAGTTTTAGCTAGTTATACCTTAATATTTCGCGGGATAAGTAAAAAAACAGCAGGTTTAATTAATTCATTAATTCACGTCTAAACTAAAGTCATTTAGTCAATGCTAAGAAAGTATAACTGCTGATGTTGGGGAGAGGAGGGGACCAATTCGCTGATCTCGTGCGACGATCATCCCGTCTTTTAATAGGAGTACTGTCTCCCGAGTATGACGTTAAGGGTTTTACTATTTCCTTTTATTAATATTCAACTCAAAAATCACATAAGATATGATCAAACGAAACCCAGCACAGCATGAAAAACCCTTCTACTAAAAGTAATCGTAGTTGGTTTTTCTTCTTCTCACTAGTTGATGACTGACATGTACTGTGTGCAAAGGTACCAACGTCACGGAGACACAAGAGAGACAAGATCGTTATCAACCATGTATGAACACTGGTATTGTAAAGGACCAGCATTGATAATTGATTTAGTAGGAGAAGGGAGGGGTATCAATCAGTAGGATGATATACAAGACACAACACATTACAAAATACACTGGTATTAAAGGACCATTGATAGTTGATTTAGTAGGGGAGGGGAGGGGTATCAATCAGTAGGATAGACAAGACACAACACTGTACAACATACACTGGTATTAAAGGACCATTGATAATTGATTTAGTAGGGGAGGGGAGGGGTATCAATAAGTAGGATGATAAACAAGACCCAACACTGTACAAAATACACTGGTATTAAAGGACCATTGATAATTGATTTAGTAGGGGAGGGGAGGGATATCAATCAGTAGGATAAACAAGGACACAACACTGTACAACATACACTGGTATTAAAGGACCATTGATGGTTGATTTAGCAGGATAGGGGAAGGGTGCCTTTTTTATATTTTACTATTCACTTTTTAAGAAAGGATGAAGAAAAAAAAAAGAAAAAAAAAAACAAAAAAAAAACAAAAAAAAACAAACAAAAACAACAACAGCAAAACGAAGAAAAATCCCCATTCAATTTCAGTATTTCAGTTATTCAGAGTGAAACATGGTATTTTCTCGTATTGGAAGTCACTTAATATGGTCTTACACCATCCAGATATCAATTATCGCATCGATCAAACTTCTTCAGATGAGATTGATTGAAGGTTAATTTAGACACATTGAATGGATTTATGTCTCAGACTAGCTAGAGTTTTATCAGAACATGTTTTAAAATCATGTACATACAGCTACAGTTTGGGGTTTGATTTTTATTGTATAGTTTTCTAATAGGCACTTTGCAGTTAACGTTCATGTGTCTGTGCTGGTGAGCAAAATTTTTATCTTATTTTAAATTGATTCTTTTTAGCTACTACCGAATGAAACGATGTATAACCAGTGTGTTACGAAATGCAGTTTTATTACGATCTCTCAAAACAGGTTGTAGAACGTTTGTTTGCTCACCAGTATATTTCACCCATGGGAATCAAGATGTTCATATTCATTTGCTCTCAGTGAATTAATCAGCACGTGATTACGAAGATGCAAAGGGGCTGTTGTAGTTTTCTTTGCATTCAGCTCTTGTGTTGAAGCTTATATTATTCAACTTTTCTTGTGATGCAAGACAAATTCATCTTGCACTTATATGTGAAGATTTATCCTTATTCTGGTGTGGATCCAGGAATATTTTGTAGGAGCATTAAGGCCATGTTACACGTTGAACTTTTAGCCAAAACTTGTGTGCAACGGTGTTGTGAGACAGATTTCAAGGGGATGTTACACGGTGCAATTTAACGTTGGTGAAACTTTTGTCGCGATAAAGTTGCACGAAAAGTAGAACTGCTTTCTACTCGTGCAACTGAACTTGTTTCGCGAAGAACCCACTTGAAACTTCACTTGAAAGTTGTCTCGCAACGCCATTGCACGCACGTGTCAGCTGAAAGTTTCATTTGTAACAGGGCCTTTATTGCCTGACTAGACGACATCCAACAATAGGCAATGTACTTACACGGGCATGAATCCTTAGCACAAAGCATGATGGGAAACTAAGTACTTACACTTTTTTCGCAACCTCTAAAACTTTAGCCTCGTCCTCCGGTATATCCGGATATTTTTGTATCCGAAATTTTTTTTTTGTTTTCGGATACGGGTCGCGTCCACACGTGTCCGCAAATTTTTGTGTCCGCATCCACAAATTTTACAAAAACGGATACGGATACGTGGACGGGGCTTTAAGAGCTAATTTGATGCACATTGCCTTAGTATTAGGAAGGATGCTTAATTTATGTACATAGGGGCTAATATAATTTTTCCCCCGTACATTGTTTGGAAGCTCTCTGTTATATTGATGACTTTAAAAATTAACAAAATAGATAAGATTTGGATGTTTAACGTGTGTTTTTATTTATTGAGTATTTTGAACCAATTCTTAAATAGGAAGGACTTAAGATTTTTATCTTTGAACTCATAGTCAGCAGACAAGCAGGGATATATCAGCCAGGCAGGTAGGAATATCAGCCAGGCAGGTAGGAATATCGGCCAGGCAGGTAGGAATATCAGCCAGGCAGGTAGGAATATCAGCCAGGCAGGTATTAATATCAGCCAGGCAAGTAGGAATATCAACAAGGCAAGTAGGAATATCAGCCAGGCAGGTAGGAATATCAGCAAGGCAGGTAGGAATATCAGCCAGGCAGGTAGGAATATCAGCAAGGCAGGTAGGAATATCAGCCAAGTAGGTGGAGTAACTATCGAATACCCCGCACTTCATGAGCGTTCCAATTTATGTTTGATTGGATGCACGGATACACAGTGAAGAATACCACCCCTCCCCCTGAAGACATATGCGGAATGTTAACTTTTAAAGAACGAGTGACATGTTGAAGTGGTACCCTATTTATGACAAAAAATCTCAAATTTGTAGACCCTGTTTATGACAAAGATATAATTAATAGGCCTTTTGAATCAATAGATCACGTGTCAATTTGCCCCATAGCAACAGGCCCGTGGCGGGCAAGCCAGCCACATATTCCTTGACAACATTAAGACTTTGAGTGGCAAAGTGTAGAAATACCAAGACTATATTGAAGTTTTTAACCTTTGTTTTGTTTCGATTGACCGTTGGCGACAATTTTTATCACAAAGTTTGGCCGCAAAAGAGAGTTTTTTTGTCTTTATTCTGGGCGCCGTGGACCGAAGACGAGTGTGCAATGGCGGATGTTTATGACTCATTCAAACGCTGATTTAACCTTAAAATTTCGTTTCAATTGTAAGATTCTATGGCCTATTGCATTGAGTTCCTGTTTCAATTATCATGTCAGGTTGCGTATTGTTTATTTATTTATTTATTTATTTTTGACGACCGTAATAACCAGTTTCGGTGAATACGAAAGTAGAAAATTTGCATGACAGGAAACTCAGGAAGAACTTGGAACTTGAGTGAAATTGCATACCCTGTTTATGACAAGAAGCTCGAAAGGCCATAACCTGTTCAGCGGATCATCATATATTGGAGCACCCCCCCCCCCCCCCCCTTGGGGGTGGAACCGATAGTAAGCTGTACCCAGTCAGGCAAGAATGAACGTTTGACGTAAACAAGGCTCTAAATAGTAACCTATTCTACATACTCCCATTCATGCTCAGTTGATATAAGAGATGGGATGAAATTTTAACCAGCGGTTTAAGCCAAGCTGGAACAGCTTGGATTAGGGGTGCTGTCAACTACGACCCACGTGGAACCATGGGTGGGTGGGTGGGCCGTCAGTCCAGCTCGTTCCGCTGGCAAAACTAAGCAAGAATGAGCGTATTTACTCGAAGCGTTTTATAGCCAATCCATGGCGTTATTCACGTGTTTATGTAAATATGCAGTAGTGCTAATGATCGATTATTTTGAGTTATTTAATTTTCGCATATCATTAGGAGTATTTAGAATTGGGATACCTATGGTTTACTTCGTCGGTCAGGAAAGCCAGCGGTGTGATGCTTGAAAACAACAAGAATAGAACACGATCTGTTGATTTTTACCTTCTGACGAAAAGTTGCTGAAAAATGCGATCAAAAGGTTATTAACTCTTCCCATCACAGTAAAACTGGTAAGTAAATGTGTTACAAATATTAAAGCTGAAGAAATGCAAAGAAAATTAGAAGAAAATAGAGAAATGTTGAGCTACACGGTTGAGGGGTTTTAGAGTCACGAGATTTTCGAGAGATCCATACATTGTCTTTCTTTAAGCGTTTGAACTTAAAAATAGGTAGTGTTCACTATAATTTTATTTCTTTTTTTCGTTAAATAATTTAGGGTTTTTGCCATCATAGGGATATTCTAACTCTAAAGAATACTTCGAATGATTCGTAAAACAGTTCTAGCTTTAAGCTACTGTATATATCATGTTTTATTTATTTATCTAGATAAAATAAGGTTAATGTTACCTCTTTTTACTCCGACGAATATCAGAAACGTCAGCACGTACACTTTCAACCTTTTATTGAATTTTTTGTGGTGCTAATGATTTTTTCCCACCCTTTCTTATACACACGATATTTATGTATGGGCTTAACACACTCACTAATAATTCATGAGAGAAACACAATAGAAATCATGACCGTGGAGAGTAAAGGGTATAAAATCACGTTCATATATGTAAACTTAGACTTTGAGCTGGCCCACATTTCCCTCCAGAATCAGTAAAGATGAGTCTTCCAATCTCCCTGTATGTCCACAGGAATGGGCAATGGGCCTTTGCATTTACTTTTTGTACCCCCAACCCCACCCCCATTGAGGACCTAAGTGAAGATGTGGAGTCCCTGCAATAAATGATTTACCTCTAGAATACATGTGAAATTGAGGTCCTCAAGAAAAACACAAAAACAACCCTGAACCCCGAAGAATCCATTACGAATCCACCCCAGACCCCTGAAGAATTCCATCACAAAACCACCCCCAGATCCCTGACGAAATCCATCACAAAAACACCCCCAGATCCCTGAAGAATTCCATCACAAAAACACCCCCAGATCCCTGAAGAATTCCAAGGTCCTCAACGGGGGAGGGGGTAAATATTAATAGAATAGCCCAATCCCAACCAAAACACTTGTCTTTACTGAGTCCTATAACTGTACTTGCATGTCTCTGTACTGTCATATATAAACACACTGGGAGGTTCAGAGCACAAGAGGGGCAAGCTTAGTAACACTCTTGCTCTTGTTTCTCAATTAGTGCTATACAGCTTCCAGATTATTTATAAATTATTTATTTACAATTATAAATCTACGATAACTTGTTTCCCAGATTATTTATATCACATTACAGAGACATAAGCAGCTATTTTTGACCAACTTTCTTTATCCTCTAATATAAATGCAGTATCAAAATTATATAATATATTGCAATGAATGGTCTGAACCCAGGTGAATGGATATTTTTTGAAATAACAATATTTCTCGAAGAGATAATATTTATGTTATGATCATCCGGGTGGATGTAATCCTTAGGAAGTAGTATAGGGAATGGGGGTTCTAGCGCAGTGACAACCGGAGGATTACCCGCCTAAAGTGAATTCTCCGATTTTTACCGTTATTACCCGCATTCCCTGTTTTAAGTCTATAATATGTTAGTCTATATATGGAGTGCGAAGAATGTAAGAGAACTTTTAAGAAAGAAGCGGATTTGAAGAAGCATTTGAAAATGAAGACGAAGTGTATGAGCAGCTATGATTGCGGATGTGGTAAGAAGTTCAAGACGAAAGTTAAATTGTATTGGCATTGTCAGGACTGTGAGTACGATTACGACGATCTGAAAAGTGCTTGGTATTAGGTATAAAATATTTCCTATTATATAGATGGAATCCCAAAGCAACTTCGAAACGGTGTCGATACCCGGTAACGGTGAGATTGACGTTAGACAGTTTTGGCGAAAGTCAGAAAAGAAGGTTAAAAGGACGCTTCGAAAAGGTATAGAAGACTTAGGAGCCCTGAAAGCAAGTATAATGGTAGAAGTGAGTCTATCAAAAGACGAGGTGACGACGACAGCAATGCTGCGATCAAAGTCGTTAGTGACATTAGAATCTACGAATTTGGATAGGTCACCCAGTGAAGCCTTAGAAGCAATAATGGAGTCGCTGTCTAACTACACGAAAGATGGATCAGGTTGGACAATAGAGGAGGTTGAAGGAATAGAGATAAGTATGGCAAGGTACGTACCCATCCGAGGAGGAAGTTACGTACCACTACCAGCGTGGGTAGAAAGGAAGAAGGCTATTGTAAACGTGAAGAATGACGATAACAGATGCTTTATGTGGGCAATCAGGTCTGCACTGTATCCAGCAGAGAAGGATCCCTGTAGGATGAGTAAGTATCCCACAGATGATTTAGAGTGGGATGGTGTGGAATTTCCCATGCAGTTGATAGACATTCCCATATTTGAGGAGATAAACGATCTAGCAATTAACGTTTACGGAGTCAGAGAGCAGACGATAGTACCGTTAGTCCTGTCAAAAAGCAAAGGAGAGCGCGTACATCTCTTCTACCACGGCGGACATTACTCATGGGTTAAACATCTAAGCAGACTATTTTACAGACATACCAAGCACAAAGGCAAAAAGTACTTCTGCGACTGCTGCTTGTTGTCATTTACATCCTTAAATGCCCTAAAGAAACACGATGAGATCTGCCGCGGAGTCGAAGAAGTGGCGCAACGGATCCAGATGCCCGCCAACAAAGAGCTTTCATACGCAGACCATCAAAAGCAGATGCAGGTCCCTTACGTGATATACGCAGACTTCGAAGCGTTGATAACTAAGGAACAGCAGAAAAGTGGTGCCACGAATAAGGTAGGATTACACGAGATCTGCTCCTTTGGTTACATAGTAGTCAGATCAGACGGCAAGGCCGACCCTCCTGTGATTTACCGAGGTAAAAACGCATCTAATAAGTTTCTAGAAGCATTGCGAGAAGAGGAGGAGGAGATAAGAGAACAATTAAGACGTCCAAAGAAGATGGAATTTACCAAAAAGAACCAGGAGGAATTTCACAAGGCAAAGAAATGCCACATTTGTCAACATACGCTTCTTCAGTTTGGAAGACAAGCAAAGAAAGCGTGGGACGAAGATGGAAAGTATCTAGGGGAAGCTCATTTTAAATGCGGGAAGTATGCTAAGAAAGGCGAGAAGCCAGGAAAGCCCTCCACTCACTGCATTCACTGCCACAAAGCATTCGTTGAAGACTTCTACGTGGATAAGGTTAGAGATCACTGCCACATCACGGGTAAATACAGAGGAGCGGCTCATTGGAAATGCAATATAAACTTCAAAGTAAACCCAGACATGGAGATTCCCGTGTTCTTTCACAACCTTCGCGGTTACGACTCCCATTTACTCCTTCAGGGAACAGACGGATCCGACGTCAAATGTATTCCTAATAACAAAGAGCGTTACATGTCCGTAACTGTTGGTAAGCTAAAGTTCTTAGACTCACAGCAATTCATGGCGGACTCCTTAGCGAATCTCGTAAAGTACAACACCAACTTCCCCATTTCCAGTAAATACGGAGCGGAAAGGAAAGGAGTCTACCCATACGAATACATGGATTCCTGGGAGCGCTTTCAAGAATCTTTACCCAGCAAAGATTGCTTCTACAGCACCCTAAACGAGTCCGGTATAAAGGATGAGGAGTACCAGCATGCGTTAGACGTGTGGGAAAAGTACTCCTGTGAGAACATGGGGGATTACCACGACATTTACCTAAGATCGGACGTCGTACTACTAGCAGATGTTTTCCAAAGCTTCAGAAAGATGGCAATGGAATATTACGGATTGGATCCCGCTAATTTCTACACGGCTCCCGGACTCAGCTGGAGTGCGCTGTTAAAGAAGACAAATGCGCAACTGGATCTCCTAACGGAATACGACATGTACCGCTTTATGGAAGACGGTATTCGTGGCGGCGTTTGCGGGCCCAGCAGACGTTATGCACGCGCAAACAACCCCCTTGTAGAGCACGACCCAGAAAGACCAACTACATACATTTACTACCTTGATGCAAACAACCTTTACGGTTGGGCAATGTCACAGTACTTGCCTGTGAGAGACTTCGAATGGGACACCGTGCGACCCATAGACTTCTACATGCAGGTAGGAAAGGAGGAAGACAAGGGTTACGTTTTAGAAGTGGATCTGGAGTACCCAGAACACCTGCACGACGAACACAACGAGTTCCCCTTAGCACCAGAAGCAATAGAGATACCCTTTCAACAGCTGTCGCCGCTGCAGAAGCAAATGTGTCCTGGTTACAAGCCATACAGGAAGTTGACAATGAATCTGATGGATAAGAAGAAGTACGTTGTCCACTACCGCAACCTGCAATTCTACGTGCGACACGGAATGCGTGTAAAGAAGATCCACAGAGTCCTAAAATTCACGCAGGAACCCTGGATGCGCCCCTACATTGACTTTAACACGCAAAAGCGTACCGCAGCGAAGAATGACTTCGAGAAAAACCTCTTTAAACTGATGAACAACAGCGTGTTCGGAAAGACAATGGAGAACATCCGCAAGCGCGTAAGCGTAAAAATAGTTAGCACCAAAGAGGAAGCAGAAGCATACGTGTCACAGCCTGGATTCGTTAGATACGTAGAAATGCTGAACTTCTACGTGATTCATATGAAGAAAGCGAACCTGCTTCTAAATAAGCCCGTATACACCGGCTTTACGGTGTTAGACCTATCGAAGCTTCTGATGTATGAGTTTTACTACGACAAACTAAAGCCAAAGTACGGAGACCGCTGTCACCTCCTGTACACAGACACCGACTCCCTAATCCTAGAAGTGCAAACGGAAGACGTCTACCAGGATTGCGTCGAAGACATAGACGAGTACGACACCAGCGGTTACCCAAAGGAGCACTTCCTTTACTCTGCGAAGAACAAGAAGGTAATAGGAAAGATGAAAGACGAGATGTTAGGTAAACCCATAGTAGAGTACGTGGGTCTGAAGCCGAAAATGTACAGCGTGCTAAAGTTAGACGGTGTGGAGAAGAAAGCCAAAGGCGTCAAAAAATACGTCGTTAAGAAGGACATAACCCACGAGTCCTACTTGAACGTATTACGAACGCGCAAGGAACAGCGGCACAAGATGAACAGCCTGCGCAGCTATGGTCATCAGATACATAACGTCACGCAGGAGAAGGTGTCACTGTCTGCATTTGACGGTAAGCGATGGATGTGTGATGACGGAGTGCACACGATAGCATTCGGACATCATACAATAAGCAGTTCTTCCTTGACGAACCCACGTGTGGGACCATCGTGAAGATAATACAAGATGGGCTGACCCTTCTTGGCTATTACACTTCGTATCTGGTAGGTTTCCAAAGACCAGTTAGGATCCGTAGCTCTTTTGGATCCTCCTTCTAATTCTCCCGGCCCGTAGAGATATCGGACCGTGACGTTACCTAATTTCTTTTCATGGGGGAAGACCGCCCTTGAACTTCTGACGTAGGACTTGTGTTCCACGTGTTTCTTCTTCATAGCGTCCTTGGGTTTCATTCCCGTAGCCCTGGCCGCCTCGTTGTTCAAAGCCGCGACGACCTGAGAGAGCCGCTGTGTCCATTCCTTGTTTCGCTTGGAGGGATCTTCCAGCTCTTTCCAATACTGGTATCCAAAGAGACGCTCAGCCAGGGTTTTATTGAATCTTTCAACGATGCTCTGACCCCTGTGGTACTCTGCTTCGGCTCTTCTTATCTTGGTGTCGTGGTCTTTCAAGGTCTTGGTAACCACGCCCATGAACTCCGTTCCCGCATCCACTTGCAGCAGCTTAGGCCATTTCAAAACGCGCTTATAAATCCTACCTAGGGCTTCTGCGACTTCCCCAGAATCCTTGCTGGTTATGGGTTCGGCGTCCTTGTATCTGCTTGCGATATCAACCACGGTCAAAGCGTATCTATAGGTCTTTCTTCTCACCGTGTCATGTGGTAAGAAAAGCAAATCCGCCTGATGAACTTCATTAGGGGCATTTACGGTAAAGCTGGGTCTGGGAATGTACTTGGGCACAGGAAGATAAACCTGCCAGATAGTCTGTTTCTTTAACCAGTTCTTAGCCGTTTCGTCGGATACCCTGGCTGCGGTTGCGAGTTTCTTGATAGCCGCAACGCCTCTCCAATAGCCTTCGGGACCGTAGTAAATCCTTTTAAGTTTGTCCTCAGTTCGACCCATTATATGAATTCCAAGACAAGATTAATCTTGCGTCCGTTAAAATCCACAGTCTTTCCGTCCACTTTAATGGTGATGTTTATGCTTTCTACCAAATCGCAAGGCAAGTCGTAGTTTAAAGAAATGGGCGTGTATTCTACCAAGTCAAATGGATTACCTTTAGGTGAAAACTTAGACATAAGATGGGAAGGATTTCCGTTGCTGTAACTGCAGACCAAATCGCAATAAACTTCATAAGAGGATGCAACTTTCCAACTTACTGGAACTGCCGTGTTGGTAATATCCTGACTCTTATGGACTCCAAGTAAAGATCCCAATGGTCCAAACTTTCCGAGGGTTACTGTGGCACCGCTAGGTAGGTTATGTTTGAGGGTCATTTCGTGCGGCAACCCTGTGGTGAGAGTATAACCGTGTTTGGCGAGCTCCTTAGCGAGGGTGATTGGAGTGTAATGTCCATCTGGGAGCATTACGCCTTGGTAAGTGCTAGGTGTCTTAAGTACGGTGACCATACCCCTAATTAAATTATACCAAGAATTGTACAAAGAGCAACTGACCAACCGAACCGTATGGGCTTTGATGGGGGGATTCAAATAAGTGGTAAAGTCATTCTTATCGCTTTCCAAAAAGACGATCATTATATTAAATACGCCAAGGCTGCGCCTCCTGCCAGCCCTGCGACTCCTACAAAGACCAACTCATTGTTTTTTTGTTTCTTAGAAGGCTGGTAGTAATTCTTAAATTGAGGCTTGCTAATTCTAAAGTCGGGGTGTGTCTGTGCATAAAGTTTAAAGGCGTAGTCCGTATTTTCGAAGTTCTTATCCGCCTGCATTTTGTCTTGGTAGTTCTTGTCCAACCAATCCCTGTAAGCTTGTCTTTTCTCATTCCAAGCTGCCACATCCCTTTGATATTTTTCCAGGGCTAAGTCGTGTCTCTTTCTTTCGGCATCGCTTTTGTTGCCTCTAACTAATCTATCCAAATATTGACCACCATAATTAGCTCCCGTGAATGCTAACGCTGCAATGACACCACCTACCAATACGCTTGCCATATATAAGGGCCTCACGGCCTAGGCAGGTACTTTTCCTTCTGTAGGTAGTCTTTAAGGGCAATGCTACCTGCTACTGCAGCAGTCATCTTAGCAAAGCCCGTAATGCTCTTGCTTGGGTCTTCAGTAAAGTCTTCTTTGAGCACTTTCTTACCTACCCAACCAATACCTGCGACAATAGAAGTAATAATAGCTGCATCTTCGACGGTTTTCATAAACGACATTATATTACAAGGAGAGGAGGTTTTATTCCATCTCGGGTATTTTACTTCTCTTAGGAGGCTCCACATACCTCATTTCTGCCCTTGGTTCCACTTTTGGCTTCGCAGCCCGCCATTGTAAGTAGAGACTGCCTGCTGCTATAGCAATTCCTAATGCTCCGATGACGTAGCCCGGATTCCAAAAGGATTCCTCTTCTTTTTCCTCTTCCTTTTTTTCCTTTTTAGCTTTGTTCTTTCTATTCATTTCCGCGAGCTTCTTTCCCGCAGCGACTCTGCCCGGGGATTTAGGCTTGGTAATTTGCTGAGGGGTTTCCTCCGCCTTTGTTTCGGTGTCACTCATCTTATATCTAAGGACTTGAAGGACTTGATAAGTAACTTGACGACGACTTGATAATGACTTATAGTAACTTAAGGATGACTTGACTAAGTAACTTAAGGATGACTTGGGAATGACTTGACTAAGTACTTGATGACGACTTGACTAAGTACTTGATGACGACTTGACTAAGTCCCGTGAATGACTTGAGCATCACTTGGGGTGACTTGAGTAGGAACCTCAGCAAGTGCTGCCTTGAAGATCTCCTCGACTTGTTTATCTTTTTTGTAGTCCTTCCAAGACACCAATACCTCCTTCAAGTCGACATGTTGAGCTACGTGAAGTCCCAAAGATGCGACTGCCATTAACTTACCGCACTTCAAAGACAACCACCCACAAGTTATCTTAAGTTCTTGGGATATGACATAATCCTCGCTTATGTCCTTCCGCAGCGCCTCCACGTCGTCTATGGGCAGCGCAAGTCCAAGCAATTTAGTGGCCAGCTTAATAGCGGAGTCTGCTACGGCATTCGTGGTCTTACTTGCGAGGGCAGCCTCATACCTCTTATGGAACTTCTTAACCTCCTCTTCTGACAACTTATTAACCTGCTCATGGTTGAGGTCCTTGCCTATCATTTCTTTACATTTTCCCGATGACACCAGGATGTTAAGTTGTTCCTTAAGGTTACTTTCATCTACGGGGACTTCGTCTAAGAGCTGCTCAATATCCATATACATTAGGAATCATAGATTCCAACCGTGTAGGGAAACCTCAAAGAGAATATCATCTTGGAATGTTGGTGCGTTTTTAAATGCCGCATGTATTCGTGTAACTGTTCCTTAGATATCTCGCCTCCGTAGTCGGAGAGAATGGTTTCCAAATCACTCCGACTGGGAGTATAAAATACGACCAGGGAGCCTATGTTTTCCCTAAAGGGTTTAGAGACGCTGGTCAGCTGCTGCGAGAGCAACCAAACGCTGATATTGTCATGCCTACCGCTGAAGGCGAGCTTCACTAATTCGGATGTGCGTCTTTTTACGTCGTCCCCACAGGCGATGTCATCCAGTATGAGGAGTGTCTGAGTATCCTTGGGGAATTGTCGATGCCAAAACTTCAAATGGCTGGATAACTCATTAGGGTCCAAAATATCCACAAAGAAGTCGTCATCTTTTACTCCTATGCCTGTCCAGGTGCGGTTATTCACATAGGTAGGACAAAGCAGCACTATGTAGTCGAAACGGTATCTAAAGGGCCCGAGGAGTTGCTCTACTACGAACTGCGTTTTACCACAGCCGGTCGGTCCTACTATCAGAGCATTGCAGGGAATATGTTCTGGAGTCATTTATATACAATGGACCCAGTGGAAGCAGTAAGAAGGATTGTCGGCGACATGAAAGATAAGAGAGACACCATTGAAATGCAAAGAGAGGAGATCGATCGGTTAAAAGAGCGCGTGCAGGAATTGTATGATGAAATGTGTGGTCTGAAGCGCGCGGAAAGGTTTGGTGCGCTGATAACGATGGCAACGTGGGCAAAAGAGTCCGTCGTGGATTTCATGCGGTATCCACTGTAGGTTAAATATTTGTTAAGGAATGACATACCTCAAAATGAAGGTGTCTCAGAATGTTGACATTTAGGTTAAATATTTGTTAAGACTACGCTACTTCAAAAAAAGGTGCCTAAGAATGTTGACGTTTAGGTTAAATGTTCGTTAAACTGGTAACTATTCCTAAAAGATGCGTATTAGAATGTTAACAATTAGGTTAAATATTTGTTAAGCATCAACATACCTCGAAATAAAGGTGTCTAATAATGTTAACAATTAGGTTAAATATTTGTTAAAAAAAAGGATGTTATATAGAGGTTAACGTACTGCTAAGTATAAATGAACTGTGCGGTGTGTAAGAAGAAGTTCAGCACCAAGCAAAGGCTACAATACCATGTCCGTAATGGCGTTTGCACAAAGGAATTAAGTAAAGTTTGTAAGGATTGTGGTAAAGAATTCAGTACTGTTCAAAAGATGCAACAACATCAGGATAAGCGTATTTGTATACTTTGCAAGGGCTGTAATAAGGAATTCCCTTTAGGAATGCGGCAGCACTTAAAGAGAGGAGTTTGTGATCAGACCAGACAGTGTAGCTTCTGCAATAAGGTACTTAGTAGCCGACAACGTCTTCAAACGCACAGGAAAGCGCATGAAGTAAGTTATAAGCTCCTCTTTGGGGCGTATGACTTAGAAGGAGTGGATTGTTACCAATGTGCGGACTTGATGAGTCGCTGCCCGCATAAAGAGAATTACTTAAGGAATCGCATAGATTACCATAAGAAGATAATCCGTACTTTCCCCTCTTTTGAACGCGCCGAAGGCGTTCCGTGGACTAAAAGGGAGTATTGGAGGCAAGAGTGTGATCGTTGTGGTTGCGTCAGAGAAGAAGAACATATCTTCAACTGTTTAACAAAGATTTAACCTAAATGTCAACATTCTAAGACACATTTCATAAGAGGTATTATCCTACTTAACAAAGATTTAACCTTATTGTCAACATTCCTGAGGCACTCCTTAGAGTGGTTCCCAGGTATCCTTAACAAATATTTAACCTAAATGTCAACATTCTACAGGGCATTTCATAATAGATTCCAATCCTACTTAACAAAGATTTAACCTAAATGTCAACATTCTGGTTAGATATATGGTAGCGCACGCAATGGCATTATTCCTGATCATCTTAGGTATATATGGACTGTATTACCTGCGAACCCCCAGCAGACTGCATTATCCCTTGTAAGCCGCCAATACCCAAACCAAGAAAAAAATACACCTGCCTTCATTGCAGCAAGGTATTTCTCGAAGGATCCTTTGTGGGGCATTGGTGCCTGGCGGATCCTAAAGCGCAGCGTACGATGGTAGACGCACTTAAGAGTGAAGAGGAGACTCAGGCTCATACGTAACCACGTCAAATTCCCATCTACCATCCTTCTTACCATGACTCATAACATGGGTAACATCCTGCCCTTCAATGGCGTACCTTATTCTATCGGGCGCCCAAAGGGTATATGTTCTTTTTTTATTCTTTAAGACCAAACGCAGACGGTCCAAGTCTTCAAAGACCACGTAATTCTTTATCTCGTAGATTTCCCCCACCTGCAAATCCCTCCAGTGCGTCTGAATGAACCTTATCTCATTGAATTTATCCTTGTCCATATATTCTATGGAATATCTTTAAATGCGTTCCCAGAGTCTGCGCATTCCTAAAGCGCTTACAACAATATGCACAAGGTAAACGCATTCCTCGTGCGTACTCCGCTATTGCGCGGCAGATGTCGTCGTAGTCGTTACTGATCAGCACCTTGTAACCATTCTGCTCATACCTTTCCAATAGCAGGCGTTGACTATCAGATAATACCCCGTTGCCTTTAGGAGTCTTCAGCTCAACACAGAAACCACGGTACCACACGTGTGCATTCAAGATAAGCAGATCAGGCTGTCCTCGTTGATATCCTTTCTGCCAGCACTTTATGCGCTTGCTGTCGGAGTCCTGCAATTCTCCTAAGCCTGGTGCTATGAGCATTTGGGGGTAAAACTTGCGGATGTAGTCAACCACCTTTTTATGTAAGTCGAATTCGTTTTCTATCTTAAACACCAATTTGTTGGGGCTGTCAAATTTCCGCTCTATTTGATACTTGCCTGTCTTCCTTAGCGCGGGAAGGACTTCCTCAAAGACCCAATCACTGAACTTCTCTGCTTTTGGCATCTTGGAGCTAAATATCAATTGATACAACCCAGGCTCGGAGATAAACACGGAATGTGGGTGAATGGTAGAAGAGGAACGAATCGCTCCCCTTAATTCAGACCATCTTTTCTGGTGCTTTCCGGAAACGTGGTCTCTAATAGCCTTTTTCGTGTTCTCATAGTCCAATGCGGCTGCCACGGACTTCGCTTTGAAGTACAGATTGTCGCCTTGCACTATGCATTGCAGTTCGTTGTCGTTGTTTTCGAATACGCGAAGCATCGTATATCTGAGAAATATTTTAACTTTTTAATATGCAACACTTTTAAGTTGGTTCATTTCTACGCTCAGTTGCGCGTCAGACACCACAAAGATGTAGCAGTTTATCTTAGTAGTATCGCTGGCATGCTTGGTGCGTTTGATCTCCAAAGTAATACCATCCTGGGTATTTACTAACCGCAGACCCTGACCATGCATGCTCTCATCGTTCGTCGTGCGCATGTCAATCCATAACGCATATTTATCCTTAAAGAACTCCTTTGGGGCAATTTGATCGCCAAACTTCTGCATTGCCTCCCGGTACATGTCTTCAGGTTTTATCCCTTGGGAGTAAACCTTGTTGGGTACTCCGTTTATGTTTACGCCGACATTGGTAATGTTGGGATTAAAGAACGCCTCGGAGTCGCGCAATCCTGCGGTGTATGTCTTTGCAAACAGCAACATCAACCCCGTTAAACTGCGTCGTGGTATATTAATACTTTGGTTGATGACCTCTTCGACGTTGTTCGTGAAGCTAAATGTCTTGTACATCACTACGTGGTCGTAAAGGAATGCTTTACCGGCACTGTATTCCATGCCTGCGCTACGAGCGATATCTTCAGAGTACACGGTCTCGTACTGTAATTCTAAATTGGTAATAGAATATGGATGCACACCCCCCGAACTTACATCCTTTCCTTGCAGGATGTTGGTCGTATCTGCCAAGGTTACTTCGAACTGCAGTTCAGAAAGCTGTCTTGGGTAATACGCACCGTGGTTTGTTATTACTTCGAAGTCCAATGGAATGAGATATTTGGTGCCGTAGGCTGTCTTTATTTCATCTTCTCCGGAGGCGCTTGCGGTTGCGCTTCTTACCTTACGTATGGCTTCACTTGCTATTCCTTGTTCTATCTTTTGTGCGCGGTCGAAGGCCGTCAACCACAAATCTTTGTATGTGGTGTAAAGATCGTACCTGTTTAAGTCTAACAGGGATTCGCCAGCAAACTTGATTCTCATCTTAGAAACAAGGTTCCTGCCTACGTTATTAACGGCATAACGCGTGTCTGCGGTATCTGGCTGAACCGCTAGGTCAAACCTTAACGCTAACGTGCCGGGCACTAATACCAGGTTGTCCGTTAAACGGGGTACACCTACATACAGCGTCTCTCCTGGTTTGGCGCTAGAAGGAGTAAAGGTGACCCGGTGAAAGGTGCGTTCTGCTTTTAGTCCGCCAACCTGCTTAGGAAGGAGGTTAGGATTTAACTTTGAGCTTATCATATATAATGGATGGGGAAGAAATACCACTAGTAGATAGGGGTGGGGGTGCTGAAGGAGAAGATGATGGCACTGAAGAAACATCCTTTACGAATATCAGCGATGAAGACTTTAACGCATGGGCTAAAGGCGAGGAGGTCGCGCCTGAAGTCTTTGACGCAGCTTTATATCACGAACATGGTAGCAATTGGAGAAGATACAAGGAAGCCTTAAACGACATGTGGAAATTAAAGAAACCAAATGAAGCAGTCCCTGAGTACTTGGAACTTCAGAACGTGCCGGAAGCAGCCGCGCGGGAAACCGTAGGATGGGCAACAGAGGAGCTAAGGCAGCGCTATCCCCGTTTTGAGACCGATGAAATAAGGCTCACGAAAAAAGGAAATAAAGTCTTCATAAGCGTCAGTGACCTAAGATTTCCCGACAAAGACCGCTGGACAAAACCACAGGCCCTATTTGATGAAGATGGTGAAGTTAGGGGTGACGTGGCGAGATTAAGAGGTTTTCAGAATGCCACTAGGAGCCTACTAGACCAGCTGGAGGCGACGGTTTCTAGGATTGCGCTCGAAAAGCGCGTCATGGAACTGCAAAAAGCACTGGAAGAAAAAGAGATGGCATATGAAAAGCAAAGCAGACTACTTACTAATGTTGAGAAAAAGTTCAGCCAAAGAGACGTAAGGATGGAAGAAATGAGGAAGCACTTAGACGACGCTTTACGTGAAAGGGATAAAGTGCAAAGGGCCCTGGAGGAGGCCAAAAACTCTGGTGGTAAAGTGGAGGCTCTGCGGAAAACATTGGAAGAAAGGGAGGAAGATTATATGAAACAGAACCGATTACTTGCCGATGCACAGAAGAGAGAACTCGCAGATAGGGACCAACAAATTGAGCAACTAAGTGAACGGATGCGTAAGGCTGTGTTGGAAAAAAACGTAGCCGAAATAGAAAAGATTAAGGCACAGGAGAAGAAATTCCAAAGTAAAGACGAAGTCATAATGACATTCAAACGAGAAGCCGAGAAGGCTTTGGCTGAAAGGGATACAGCACGACAGGCCTTTAGGTTAGCCCTGCAAGACCTGAACATAACTCAGGAAGAAGCTAAGAAGTTAAACGTTACCATCGATGGCTCTTTAGCGGAACGGCGGAAGTTAATTACCGAAATCAACACCAAAGAAGTACAAATCTCACAGAGGGAACAGGCCATCGAAGATTTAGAGGGGCAAATAGAGCGGCAGCGAGAAGTAGTTGCGGACCAAACTCGTACCGAAGAGGAAAGGGAGGCTACCCAAAGGGAAACGGAAACACTTGAAATACGCCTTGCGGAATTACAGGCGCAAAAGGAAAACTTGGAAAGAGAATTGGGACTTACCACCAAGGAAAAGATAAAAAGAGCTTTGGTGAAATATGGCATTCCACTTGCATTTGCAGTCGCCATTTCCTCCGTAGTAGGAGTGATCCTTAGCTCCCTTAAAGCTACAAGCGCAGGCGTAAAGGCAGTAGGTAAAGGGCTGACGGACTTGGGTAAAAAGATGGCAGCCTCTTTACCTGGGCTGCTTGGTTCTGTGATCGGTCTGGTACTTAGAACCGGGGGAGAACTATTAAAGTTCGTGGGGAATAACATTTGGATCTTAGTCGTAGCTATCGGCGTGGTCCTTATGAAGAAGATGAAGGTGTAGGCTTATCCTTATGTATTACTGGAGGCTTATCATCGTCAGGCATTCGAGGCATCCTCGACTTTGGATAAGTAAAGATAGTATTCGCTCCGCCTTGATAATTTGGTGCTAGGGGCAGGACGCTCATAGTGCTAATGGGCTTATGATTCCAAGCAGCATTCGAAATAGTACCCGCACCACTCCAGTTTTTGGCTGCATTCGTTATTAAGGTCCTGGCATAAGAGTCGCCGGGATCCTTTACCATTACTTGAAGCTTTGCTTGTTTACAGTTGGCTATCATGTGAAATGTCACAGGCGTCTGGTCTTCACTGGTAATCGCATGAGGGAAGGCCGCGAAATGGGCCGGATTCCTGGTGTTATTTTTCGTCCTGTAAGGCAGCAAAGGATCGTCGTTCTCATCGACTATCCTAAACCCAATAGTACCGCTATAGCCCACAGATACGTTGATCGTGCAAACGATCAGCCCAAAACCGCCTACTTCTACAGACAATCCCACATCCTGCCAACCCATACGGTATTCCGTCTCCTCCAAATAATAGAGAAACCCAGTTTCCTTTGCGTGTGGATTCATATATTTCAAGGAATAAATTTCCTCTTAGAGGCTAAGCACCGTAAGAATGCTGATGGTTGCGTAGTTATAAACCGCATCCCTTTGATCTTCTATGCTATTCACGCAAACGCTCCCTGAGTCATCTACGCGCATTTGCAGCTTTACTTTTCCATGACAGTCGGCAACCATATGAAAAGTCCAAACGGAAAGATTCTCAGCGCTGTGGGTGTTGGGCTCTACGGAGAAATGCGTAGGCTCTCTGTTGTTTGTCTTCGCACGCATGGGCTGCAGTATGCCATTCTCATCCAGGAAGCGGAAGCCGACGTTGGCATGGCTGCTCGTGCCAATACAAATGCTACAAAGGATTAACTTCTTTCCTGAGTAGTTCAAGTCCACGGACATTCCCGTGACATCAACCCAAGATGCTTGGGTGTATTTTTTCTCACCTGTGTAAGTCGTGTAAACACAATCCATTCCGGATATGTAGGGGTTGTTCATCGCCATATATAAAGACTCAAACCAACACTCGCGACTGCTAGTCCGGCTTTTAGTAAGTTATGGTCATATTCCTCAGGAACCTTCTTTTTTACGGTCTTTGATGGTGTTTCGCGTGGCTTCTCTACGAAATGCGACTTTTTTGGCTTCTCTACGAAGTGTGGAGTCCCTTTAAAAGTGTCAGAGTTTACGTCATTCACTCCAAACTTCATATCCTTAGTTGCCTTTTGGAGCTTGTTGTTGTATCCTACTACGGAGCCAGCATTCATGGATAAGTTGCTGGGCATTAACCAACAACCTGGGGCTACCGCATAGTCCAACCTTGCTTTAGAATTTTGTATGGCTAGTTGGTAACGCTGTACGCCTTTGCTAATGTCACCTTCTATTATCGAACTTTCAAAGAGGATCAAAGCTTCTGCGCGCGTTTCTTCTGCGGCGCCAGTATTTCCTATGATGCTTGATCGGGTATTTACTTGAGCTCCCAAAATGGAATACACGTAAGATTCTATGCTGCGGTTCAAACGGGCAAGACCGGCTTTGGTTAGTCCTTTACCTTCTGTGGGTATGAAATTAAAGTACTGCTTCGTGTGTTCGTCGTTGGTTATACGGATAATCAATGGATTAGCCCCTCTGTACTTACCACCCTCGTCTTTGAACAGAGGTCCGTCTCTAACTTCCTCGGAGGTCTTAGCATTTGGTTCAAAGAAGGTGCTGGTATCGTAAGTTACTTTATGATAACCCGTGTTCCATTGTAGCCGCAACGCATGGACTTCCTTATCACTTAGCCTATGTCCTCCGACGCCCCAATAAGCCCAGATGTGACCCAGACCATTGTTGGCTCCAGCAGTGCATCTAAAATCCTTTCCTACAACTCCAAACTCCTTACACAGTCTATCATAAGCCGGCACGCTGTATTTGTTATCTCTTGGATAAAACGCAGCGTCTCCTGGTAGGGCAATAACACCCATCTCATACAATATTCTTCGGACGGTGAAGTGAAAATGAAACATAAATATGGAGTTTTTCATCAGGTTTGCACTTACACCACAACCGCTAGTAGCACACCAGACAGCAAAGTTCAATTGCTGTGGCCAGTATCGCATGTTTGGTCCACTTAAGCATTCATGAGATTCCTTAGCTGTGGTGTGATTTATAGGAACTTCCTTGAAGATATCTCGCACTTTTAATGGGAAGGAATTACTGTTAGAAATTCGCATGTTCAGCGTTAGGTCCAAGCTTGGGTATTTGTCAAAGGAAACCGCAGGTATTGAATAAGTACTGGTACTAAATAATAATTCATTTGACCAACTGGGTGTAACCGTCTTAGGATGTTTGATGGTCGCCTTCGGTTCCAAGTCGGTATTGCTGTACATTATGGAGCCTTGGTAATAAATCCCGTCAGGCCTTCTTTCGAACTTACTGGCGTCTGCATGCGGAAACATCTTCCTAAATGCCCTCCAGTTAGCATAATCCCTGTTGTTATGATGTGGCTGCTCCTCAATATCATTCCCAAAAGCGTCGTACATTAGTATATATAATGGATGTTATACCATCAGCACCTCAGTTGTATCCAGAAATACCTAAGGACACGGGTCCTAACGAATTAAACGCTGAAAACTTCCGTTTGAATAAAGCAAATTTAATTTTGGCTTACTTGGAAGGGCAGGCAAAACATTACGAAAACGTCAGAAAGAAATACGTCAGAGCCCGAAGTACGCTACATAAAATTGCGATAACTACAGGATCCATGTCCGTAGCATTAACAGGCACTGGCGTTGCTACTTCGCTTACTGGACCGGGAATAGTCGTTGGAGTTCCTTTAGCCGGCGTTGGGGCAGCCTGTGGTATCATTTCGGCTGTTGCTACGGGTATTATGAAACAGTTGTCAAGCAAAATATCCAAGCATGACACGACAATAGCTCTGTCAAGGGCTAAAGTAAATACGATTACTGACCTTGTCTCAAAGGCTTTGCGTGACAGAAAGATAGACGATGTAGAATTCTCGCTTATCTTAGCCGAAGAGGAAAAATACGAGAAATTGAAGATGGACATCAGAAATAAAAAAACAGTCGTCAAAGATTTAACCGAGGAATCTCGCAAAAAGATCTACCAAGAAGCAAAGGAAGAGCTTCAAAGAAAACTCGCTTAGACATCAGTTTTGAAAAGAGCGTGACAGGATTCTATTTACATATCGAACGACAGTCTGGAAATTACGCGTAATATTTATGCTAATTTCTCATCTTATGGCATAAGATCCACTATCTTCTTGGAATCCATCCTAACAGGGGGTGGTTGGGGTCAATTTTGTAAAATATTTCGTAAATTACATCAGGATAATAAGGAATATCCTTATCCAGCCGACAAAACATCCACTCGGCTCTGCTCATATCAGAAACTTCGGGAATAGAATTACCGGTAATTTCAGATAAAAGATAGGGAATAGCTTTGTAATATTTCCCTAGTTTAGTTTTTTCAGCGTTTTCCGTAGGCTTTGCGGTGTTGGCTCTTCTAAGTGGTCTATGATTCTTTCCATTACTTCGTCGTCCAAATATATCGGATGTAAACCTTGGATATGACTCATCCAGTCTCGGAAGTATTTTATTCTTTTGTATGGAGTCTTTTTACGGCCTCCATTGGCGTAATACTGCTCTTGGTTGCATTGGTACGGCATTACGAATATTCTTACCACACTCGTAACACTGTGCTGACGTGTCGTCTTCTATTTGCATCTTCTTACCACAGCAAATATACTTATTTGGCTTAGTAGGTACAAACTTAGGTTCCAAGCACTTTACACAGAAGTCGTAAACAAACTCTTTACATTCTTCGCACTCCATATATAGACTAACATATTATAGACTTAAAACAGGGAATGCGGGTAATAACGGTAAAAATCGGAGAATTCACTTTAGGCGGGTAATCCTCCGGTTGTCACTGCGCTAGAACCCCCATTCCCTATACTACTTTAGGAGGACTGTTTGATGTGACTGACGTTTCGACAACCTGTGCGGAAGTCATCTTCAGAGTCAAGTGGAGAAAAAAAGTCAGATATGGGTCTTATTTATACTTATAAATAAATATAAAGGCTATGTTTCTGTTATTATTATATATAGGATAATACTCAACAAGTGGTTATTTCTGTATTGTTTATTCAGAAGATGAAGACACTCAGTATTGTAATATTCATCATGTGTGCATGTTATGGCATGTCCGAGCTGATCAAAGACAGTGAGTGGCAAGCTTGGAAAGTATTCCACAACAGGAACTACCAAACTAGAGATGAAGAGGGCCTTCGTTACGCCATTTGGAAAGAGAACCTTGAGATAATCAAGAGACACAATCAAGGAAAGCATTCTTTTACCATGGCCATGAACCACCTGGGGGATCTGGTAGGTACAGTGTCAATTCTTACCCTACCCCAGCCCCTAAAGGAAGTATCGTTCTAGGGACACAATTAATAGAGACACCATCAAGGAAAACATTCTTTTACCATGGCCATGAACCATGGGGGATTTGTTAGATATAGGTACAGTGACAATTCGTACCCTACCTCCCTCTTCCAAAGACTTTATTTGTTTTGGTAATAAAACACAATAATTTAAATCAGGAAAATTGAGAGAGAACAAAACCAGATAACTCTAAGAAAACCCCTTAAAATAGCTAGAATGGGAAATCACACGTCTAGTGCATAGTGGTACAATATTATCCAAATTATCAGTGTTTTTGATTATAGACTCATTTTCTCAGGCTTACCCTCGTATTAGTGTCTGAAAATTTGCAAATACCAATGGTAAAGCAGAGAATGCACAACTTCAACAATACAAACACTTTGAAATTCCATGTACCTTATCTGGAACACATGAACATGCTACATTGTACACAAAATGGAGGCTAAACCTGATTAAAAATTGATACTCTCAAACAATTTGAACGTCTTAATTGGGACTCTACAGATTTAATTGGGATTTAATTGCAACACTTTTGTCCAATCAGAATCAAGTAATTTTGATGTGTGTATAATGAAGTAGGGTAAAACCTAAAAACTCTACCCCCTTAGCCAAGTAAAGTCAAGACTAAAAAGCTCAATTCATATTCGATGTGTGAGTTCTCTTTAAATGTACATGCCATGACTTTGATAAAATTAATATGTTGAAGGTTTTATCAAGCTTTAACAACTACATTTCTTAATCCCCACCACCTTTTAACTGTCCTAATCCATGTTTTCCTTTTTAAGACATCAAAAGAGGTGAAATCAATGCTCAATGGGTATCTTGGATTTAAGAAATTTGCCAACAAAACGAAATCTGATGTAGTAACCTTTTTACCACCATCCAATGTTAATCTGCCCAAAGATGTGGACTGGAGAAAGAAAGGCTATGTGACTCCAGTGAAAAACCAGAAAGCCTGTGGATCTTGTTGGGCATTCAGCACAGTGAGTTTGATGTAAACTGATTTGCAGTAGATATAGGGTTAAATTAAGACCTTTTTACCCTTCGTATAAGAACATGCAAAACAGGTAAATTATGAGCCCTAGATGAAATGACTGAAGAAGAGTGCTATACAAGCCTTTCGCAACTTCAAGTCGCATAAAAACGAGAAAGTGTGGACAGCTGCTTCGGCCTTCCATTCGTTGTTTCATGATCATCCAAGAGAATTCTGGATTCAATTTCTATCTACTGTACAGTCTTTTTGATGTTTAAAACCCAATAATATTTAGAAACAAGAGAAGGGGGGCCAAATGATGGGACCCTGTGACCTAGCTCCTGCATCCACCACAGTGATGTACTGTAGCTCAGTTAAGAGCTAATTTCACTACATCAAACTTAGCTCATCTGTGGACAGTGGTATGACTCACTCAAAAATATATAGAGGATGTTACATGACTGCTCCATGTGCGGAGATACAGACTTTATCTTGATCAAATGTTGAGGTCAACATGAGAAAATAAAATCTGCATCTCCAACCTTCCATTTATTATTCTGGTTATATGTACAATTATAATATGACCGTGAATCTTAGAGCCTGGACACTAGCAAATCGAGCAATCTGATTGGATAGAACGCATCGCGGACTGGTCTAGATTCTCCGGTATTAACCGGTCTGATCGCATATTAATCTTACTGCGAAAACATTTTGTCCTTTTCAATGAAAAGTGGTCATATAATAAAACTCTTATCAACCGAGCTTGGTCGGTCTGTAAGGGATAATCTTGACCTCGGTCGGGTACAGACCTTGCTGCGCTCGGTCTGTACATTCCGACCTCGGTCAAGATTATCCCGTACAGACCTCCCGCTCGGTTAATAAGATCTAATTATCAATCATTACAAATGCAATTTTACCAATGGCGTTATCTTCAGATGTGAAGATATCATTTAATATCATCATATGTGTAGATATAAGATCACTTTTTAGTAAATAAATAGAAAAAATTATATTTTATTGATGATTATATAGTAATATTATATAGTATTGATTATATATTAAAAGTGGATTATATAGTAATATTATATAGTATTGATTATATATTAAAAGTGGATTATATAGTAATATTATATAGTATTGATTCTATATTAAAAGTGGATTATATAGTAATATTATATAGTATTGATTATATATTAAAAGTGGATTATTTAAGCAATAGAAAACTTTTTCCGTGTTTACATAGCCTGATAGCAACACGAGGGGAGGTTGGGAGAATTCGAGACAGTTATGCAAACCCGAGACGTAGTCGAGGGTTTGCATAACTGTCGAGAATTCTCCCAACCCCCCGAGTATTGCTATCAGGCTATGTAAACACGGAAAAAGTTTTCTATTGCTTAAATAATCCATTTTTAATATATCCCCGAATAAATACTAAGGGAAAACATTACCGCTTGCAACGAAAATAAATCTTTATTTGAATTTGAATCTCATATCAAAATACGAATTCTCCATACATCACGAACTTCGATCGTTAGCCAATCAAATTTCGTGTAATAAACGTCAAAGAGACAAATGTGAAGCGAGAAAGAATCGCTAGCTATTTTAAACATTTATCACTTCTAAAGCCTTAAAACAAAAACAAAGAAATGTTCAAAGATTGAAAAGAAATCTTAATAAAAGATTTCAGAATTGATTATCTTCACGAAAGTGATCAAAAGTGGATAACAAGTGTCACTGTGAAGGGAATTCTCGGTTGAAAGAAACGTGGTTTTGCTCAATTTGACAGCGAGAAAAATATGGCAGCGAAGTTGATTGTTTCGTCTTGCCTCGAGAACATATTTTGTGGAGCTGAAGAGCTATCGCTGGAAAACGTTTGAAGCTGCTGACTGTTTCCTTGAAATACTTGTATTCTTTATCGGGCGGTGCACTTAAATCATGAGAAAGCACGCCGCTAAACAACCGAAGCTGTCCTGACGGAGGACGTGTGTTGTAGGGAAGGCTTTATATTCGCATACTATGCAATATGTACCTTCTATATAACAGAATTTTTTATGCTAACAATTGCTTTTGTATATTCCTAACTATTATATATAACGGAATTTATGCAACTAACTACTCGCTTAAATTCTGTTATATATCAAACACTATATAACGGAATTTATGCAACTAACTACTCGCTTAAATTCTGTTATATACTAAACACTATATAACGGAATTTATGCAACTAACTACTCGCTTAAATTCTGTTATATACTATATGCTATATAACGGAATTTATGCAACTAACTACTCGCTTAAATTCTGTTATATACTATAAACTATATAACGGAATTTATGCAACTAACTACTCGCTTAAATTCTGTTATATACTATAAACTATATAACGGAATTTATGCAACTAACTACTCGCTTAAATTCTGTTATATACTATATACTATATAACAGAATTTATGCAACTAACTACTCGCTTAAATTCTGTTATATACTAAATTCTATATAACGGAATTTATGCAACTACTCGCTTAAATTCTGTTACATACTACATACTACATACTATATAACGGAATTTATGCAACTAACTACTCGCTTAAATTCTGTTATATACTATATACTATATAACGGAATTTATGCAACTAACTACTCGCTTAAATTCTGTTATATATCAAACACTATATAACGGAATTTATGCAACTAACTACTCGCTTAAATTCTGTTATATACTAAACACTATATAACGGAATTTATGCAACTAACTACTCGCAAACTAAATTGTGGCCCAAACAAACTTATCCGATGACAGCCCCTGGCCGTGACCTTGTTTTTGACGGACATAAATAATTTGTATGGGCTCACATGAGAAGGCGTGAGCTTGAAATCCTAGCTGACCAAATGTTACATTTAATTTTTCTGATGATTTCACTTGATGAAATGATAACAAGCAATTATTCGTCATTAAAAACTTCTAGCAAAAATCGACTATGTTTGGTTGTTAACCCCCGTGATATGTGACGTCACATCATATCATCACATCATAACAAGTTTCATTACCATTACATTTATTGTTATGAATATTGGCGAAAATCGGCATTTTTTGTTTGTAAATCACGTGTTATGTGACGTCACGACATGTCACGTGGTCAGATGACTGACAACACAAGACTCACCCATCGTATCAAGTATCATTACCATAGCAATTATTGTTATGACTATTGGCGAAAATCGGCAATTTTTTGTTCGTAAGTCACGTGGTATATGACGTCGTAAGTCACGTGGTATATGACGTCGTAAGTCACGTGGTATATGACCTCACGAGATGTCACGTGGTCAGATCACTCACAACACAAGTCTCATCCATCGTACTATCGTTACCATAGCATTCATTGTAATGAGTGTTCGCAAAAATCAGCGAAAATGTTTTGTTCGTAAGTCACGTGTTATGTGACGTCACGCAATGTCATGTGGTCTGGTGATTGACAACACAAGTCTCACCAATGCTACCAAAGTTTCGTTCCATAGCTTGCTTCGTTCCTGTAGGCACTAAAAAACGTTGCAACGGTCACTGGGTTGTTGAAACTATTTCTGTTTAACTTGAATCAGTCGAAGTACAATAAGAAGAATAAGTTCACAGTAAGGTATAAGTTGAGTAATTTGATCGATGAATCGATTGAGTCGAGTGAGGTTTCTAGACAAAAACAAACAGAATATTACAAACTAATATAAATATAAGAAAAATAATGCACTAGTTACATACCTGACGGTTAAAAGTCCTACATAAATTTATGATACAAAATAAATAAAGGAATAATACTACGGGTGATTTTGCACGTATAAAACAAAACTCGAAAGTAAAAAACTACCGCGCAGGCCTGGATCTGATTTACCTTTTTTGGGTAATTTATGTTAATTGGTTGTTACAGTTCCCGAGTTATGGTCAAGGGGCCAGGAGATGTGTGTGGGGCCAGGAGATGCGGGCCACCAGATGTAGGTGGCACGTGCTAACCCCTTCTCGCTGAGATTGAAGGTAACCAAAAGAAAGGAGATGGATGAGCGGAGCTTAAGCTTTTATTGGGGGGTGCATGTGCACCCTGTGCTCCCCCCTAGTTACGGCCGTGAGATACCTTACAAACAAAGGTTTTGAAGCCATTTTGAATATAATTTGGCTGCTCGCTACGCACGCTGTGTTCGTAAAATTATCCTTAAACATTCGAAGATTCACCCTAGACAGCCATCTGCGTTGTACACTGGTTGAATATTTTAACTTTTTTAATAATCTGTGCACCAATTATTTGATGACAAAATTGAACTTTTCTGCGAATCAGAACATTTGAGCCGTCATCTTGGATGTGGAGCCAGTGATGGATGATGGGAACTGGGAGCTAGAAATAGAATAAAAAAGAAAAGAAAAACGAAAAAGTCTTCCTTGTGAAAAACTAAATACGTTTTTGAATAATAATCAAAAGATGCGCAAGAAACTAAATCGATAAACACACCCGCCTTACTTCTCAGACAAAAACCAAATGATTGTAAAAACCTACCTGTTAATTTGATATCAAGATTGGGATCCCTGTGTCGTTAATACCACATGGCAACTCAGCACATTTCGAAGATGGATTGAAAAAAGCTTTCGAAGCCCGAGTTTTTCTTCAAAGTTCGTCGATTTTTCACCTTGAACGTGGCTAGATCTACTGTAATTATTAGTCTTAGTACAATCTTTTTGATAGGAACAGTTATTTTCAAGTGGTATCAGACAATCGATATGTAACTACAATGTGCAACATCGAATAACGAAGGCGGAAGTGCACTGATTGCAAGGACAAGACGTGCAAAGAAACACTTTTATCACGACGGTAAGACTACAAATAAACGAAAATATTGTGAAAAGAATAGGAATTAACTGGTATATGACGGATTTATTGTAAGTTGAACCTTTGAATTGAGATGAAAAGATCTTAGATCTTTAATAATATCACTGCAGTAAAGAAGAAAATGTTTTTTTCGCAAAGCGAAACGAGCTCAAGAAATTTATGAGTTTTGAGGAGGAAATTTAGGCGATTGTCAGAGCAAATCCCCTTTTTTTTACAAATCCTTCTTATTTTTACAGACTTTGTTTTTTCTTTGTTATTCATTATTTAGCTAGACGATTTATAGAAACGATGTTTATTTGTATTGAGCACTGATATCATATTTTTATTCAGTTAGTTCAGCTTGACTCCATGTACATGTACGTCGGCTTCAAACTTCAGACTGCCACATACAATAACCATAGTTAATCGTGGGATAATAACTTTTAAAATGTTTACATTGAAACTGCCGCTTTATATACGATAAACAAATTATAGCTTGGAAAAGCTCTAAAAAATTTAAGACTCGTCTAAAATTCGCATAAAATGGTGTATTGTGTGGCTGTACGCAAGTCTTTTGGTGTCCGTACCGAAGATAGATATAACAAACAAGATGCTCACTGATTGAGGTAATTCCCTTGTTTTGCACTGCGCATTTTTCTGCGCATGCAGCTTAAAGCATGGAACTAACAAAGTTTAGGCAATTTTTAATGGGTTGCCTGTGGGAAAATGGAAAAATTGTGCAACATTACCCATCCATATATGGATTGGAGACGTGTCGATAACTTCATGTACGAGTTCACATTTCGAATTTGCATGTTCTTTGAGGATATATGTGGCCAAAATTTCATATGTTTAGCTTTTTATCGGGACATAAGCAAAGTCCATCATTGAATAAAGTTGGCGACCTTCAATTTCACGCCGTAGACTTTCATCGCGGAGTTTTACTAGTAAGTCATTTATTCTCATTCGTGTTCACTGATTCAGTGAGATTAAATGCTATTTACGAACATAGAAAGCATAACAAGGTTTTTTCGAGTTTTAATTTGATTTGAACGAAGACTAAAATAATTTTGTAAGAGTAATCAAGAAGCTTCAATGCCAAGGCAAACACGGCAAATAACAGTCAACTTTACGCAATGATTTCTTCAATGAAATAATAAACGACAAAAGAAGAACTTGAAAAAACACTAAAGAACAAAAACAATACCAGTTCCGATGGAATCTTTAGGAAAAATCAGCCTAATTTACCATATAAATCAAGTGTTTCTTAATGAACTCTTTTAACTGGGCTTTAAACGATATCAGACCATAAACGCCGTCTTCGTCAACAACTCGAAGATTTGCTCTAAAAAACAACCAGTGATATACAAACCCGAATAAAGACAAGCTGAATGATATTTCTAAGGAAATTCGTAGAAAGAATTGGCATATCTGAGTGAGCAGATGAATGTTTTATGAGTGAAATACTGACATAACTACTTCTTCCATCGTGTTCATTGAACGGGAGCAAGTTTGGGCAATTTCATATTGTCGGGTCGTGGCAAGCTAGGTATAGTAGACTAGTGTGACATGCATAACGCAACACTGTTTATTTGTGTTCCACGGCTTGATTGATATCAAATCGGTCAAACCAGAAGCTAAACTCGGAGCTTTGACGTCCAGAATAAAATAAGTAAAGGAATTTGTAGAAAAGCTCGTCTTATTTCGGCGAGTAAATAAAACATTTCTGAGTGAAATACAATCACCAAGTGCCGAGTCAATTTTTCCTCTTAAGTTAGGAATTACGGAGTATTTTCAAAAACTTGAAATACAGCTGTAATTCGGACCTCTGTAAATAGCTGAACTCAATTTCTAATATGTTAAGAAAGTGGAACACCATTTTGATAATTTCTTCCTTCTTCGTTTATTGAAAACATAGCCTGGTAAACTTTCTTTGAAGGCGGGAAAACTTTGAACTTTGATATGCCAAACATATATGTTTGACGTCACGCGAAAACATGTTTTGTTCACGTGGGTTAGCGCAGGGCTGTCAAAACCCAAGATATTCAAATCTGGAGAATTGATAGGAAAGGGACATGACGTCACAGCGGAGAAAAGCGAACGAAAAGATGTCACTTTGTACATTTGATCGCTTATATTGCAATTGCCTGCTTGCAAAAACAGTTTATGAGGAATGTTTTGATTTTGTAAGCGATGTAAAATAACACAAACAATACAAAATAATTGGAATTTTATGGTTGTGAAAGTCGAGTCAGAAAGAAATAGTCAGCTTCGGCGATTATCCGTGAGATTTGAGACTCTAATCTGGAGACCGGGAGATACGGCTCAAAATCTGGAGACTCCCGGTTTATCCGGGAGAGTTGACAGCCCTGCATTACGGTAATGGGTAGATGGAATCAACGGTATAATCAACAATCATTTAATTAATATACTGATGATAGTCGTGGCCTGTGCAACCGATAAAAGTCGATATCAAAAAAATTCCAATCAATAAAATCGATATCAATCGTTAATTGATATGCATTGCATCGATAACAATCAATACTCACAACGTTTTACAACAATTTCAAAATGTGACTAAGGATTTTTATCCACACCCCACTCGTTGAGGACCTTGGAATTCTTCAGGGGTGGAGGGGGATGTTTTAGTGCTGGAATTTATCACCGGGGGGAGGGGGGGGGGGGTGGGTTGTAGTAAATCAGAGAGGAGGTGGTCACATCAGAATATTACCAGTCGAAATAAAAATCAATTGAATAAAAAATAGCAGAAATTCATCATCGGATTATTGAGTTTGGACGTTTTTAGTAAAGACAAGTGAAATCTTTGACAAGATATCAAAAGGCACAACTTTACTAACTAGGCTTGAAAACCATGATTTCTCGAAATCGAATAACGCGATTTCTTTCCATTTCTCAGACGGACTAGTGGAATAGTAAAACAACACTATACATGACCCAAAAAAAGCTTTTCCCAAGTCCAGTAATTAAGAAAAGGTTTCGGTCACATAAACTAAATGTCACGTTTGAAACATTCAACAGACTGACTTATAAATCATCAAACATTCAATTTATTCCCTTCTAACCTTCATAGTGAACTCGATTTTACTTCTAACCTTCGTATCGGAACCTATTTACATTTGATTATACTGATTTTGCTCTCAGCCTCGGATTAGGCTTGAGTTACATCTCAGCCTCGGATTGGGATTGTATTACATCTCAGCCTCGGATTGGGATCGTAATACATCTCAGCCTCGGATTGGGATTATATTACATCTCAACCTCGGATTGGACTCTTATTACACCTCAGCCTCGGATTGGGATTATATTACATCTCAACCTCGGATTGGACTCTTATTACACCTTAGCCTCGGATTGGGATTATATTACATCTCAACCTCGGATTGGACTCTTATTACACCTCAGCCTCTGATTGGGATTATATTACATCTCAACCTCGGATTGGACTCTTATTACACCTCAGCCTCGGATTGATCATGATTTTATATTAAATCTAAAAGCCGATGATGATTCAACATTTTAAAGACCTTTTCCCTTCCCCGGTTACATTATTGCATGCAATCGAAGTGAATTTATATGTGAAACACGAACCGTGTGGATTGATAAAGATCACTGGCATCAAGGTATTTTTCTTGACAAAATATGGAGAAACACATTTAAATTAACAATGTAGACATGAAATCAAGGTGGTATGAGTGAGGCTCATAGAATTATACTTCATAACACCTTTAGAAATTAGCTTGAGATTTGTATACGTGTTTACAAATTACTAATAAGTTTACATTATCGCCGCATGCAGTTGTCATCGCGATGGCCGATTAGAAATGGCAAATTTGTTGATTCATGGTTAATTTGATTGACAAAAGTAAAAATATTTATTTAAATAGCAGTTGTAAACAGCTCTTTAAATCGAAGTTCATGTAACTCATTTAGCTTCGTATTATTGGACACGGATTCTACAGCTATAGTTTCTTGCCGGGCTATTGATTACCCTGACTATCACGCTTTCCAAGAACAAGTTTATAAAGTTAATATTCCTTAGATATCAGTTAATAAAACAACTTTGAATCGAAAACGGAGATATCATCTCATGGTTTCAGGTTGAACGGTCTTGCGTAATGGTTTATGAACGGCATAGTATTAAACGATCCTCGGTAGCAACTTATCATGTTCTTACGTTTAAGTCAATCTATCTATCCATCCATCCATCCATTCATAAATCAATCAAAACCTGGCGTCATGAAGCGTAAAGCTCGTTCATATCTATGAATAATTATTATCGCGCCAAATTTCTTCTATTATTAGTATGATCCCCACTGTAATTCAGTTTACCTGCAAATGTGGCGAAATAAGCTATTATCATAATTATACCGCTTCTCATTAATCCCAATTTCCTAATTGGACAGGTTTTGTTGATATGGGATTAATTATGCAGCTATATAATTAATAGGTAATGGGATTTCATGCTCCCCAATCAAGAAATAATTAGCTAGACTCGAAAAATTCCTCTGACTCTGCCAAATTTGACTCGGCCTTCGGCCTCATCCAAATGTTGTCAGTCCTCGGAATTTTCCTCGTCCAATTATTTCTTAATTGTACAGCATGGAGTCCTATTACAAATACAAAAACTACAAAAGAATCCAATCCGAGGCTGAGAGGTATTACGATCCCAATCCGAGGTTGAGATGTATTACGATCCCAATCCGAGGCTGAGATGTAATACAATCCCAATCCGAGGCTGAGATGTAACTCAAGCCTAATCCGAGGCTGAGAGCAAAATCAGTATAATCAAATGTAAATAGGTTCCGATACGAAGGTTAGAAGTAAAATCGAGATCACTATGAAGGTTAGAAGGGAATAAATTGAATGTTTGATGATTTATAAGTCAGTCTGTTGAATGTTTCAAACGTGACTTGTAATACTAGTCCAATCCGAGGCTGAGAGCAAAATCAGTGAATTCGTCGAGAATAGGCATTGTATTCTACTTAAGAGCATAGAACATCATAAATAGAAATCAGAGTAGAAAGTTTAATCGGAATTCGTTTGTGATTTTGCCACAAACAGAGGATTTTCGTAGAATGACCTGTTTGACCTCCCCCGGAAATGATTCTGAATCTCAATGAATATCAATCCGACGCTGCCAATCCGACGCTAGCTTCACTTTGGTTATCTAGACATGTCTTAATAATTCATTTGAAATGAAGTTATTGGCAGTGACGCATTTCACCTTCAAACTTCGAAGGTACGCCACAAACAAATCCCCGTCGAGCCATCTTAAGTTTCTTTTTTTGACAATCCTCAGACTTGAAAATCGTTATATTTAAAGAATCTGGAAATATAGAAATTATTTTATATATTGATATACAGATATACTTGACATTTGCAGAACTTTTACAAATCGCTATGTGTGTGTGTGTTCGTGTGTTAGTGTGTTATTTACCAGCCAGGAAGGGAAAACTGTGCCTAAGGTCTTGAATGTACGCACCAAGGCCGTTAAGCCGAGGTCCATTTTCAAGACAGAGGGCCAGTTTTAAACGATATAAAATCGATAACAACAAATAAACGATCTTCTAAAAATCGATAATCATTGACTATACTCCCAACTTTTTGACCTGTTATCGATTTCTATCGATTAATATAGATTTATCGATTGCACAGGCCGAATTGTTTTTGATTACACTGAAATAGAAAATATTATTTCACAGCAAGTTGGTTATGATGCCTTTTCACAAAAGAGAATGACTACTGATAACAAAATGGAACTTTCTGATCTGTTGTATCGTGCCGCCATACAAAGAGATGAGGACAAGATTAGAGCATTGATTGATGCTGGTGCTGATGTCAACATAACTGATAAGAATGGCGAAAGTGCTTTGTTGCATGCTGTCCTGAACAGTTATGACGAGAGTGTGGTTCGTACATTGATTGATGCTGGTGCTGATGTGAGCATAACCGCTAAAGATGGCCAAACTGCTTTGTTTTATGCTGTCCAACAAAGTAACAACGAGAGTGTAGTCCGTGCATTGATTGATGCTGCTGCTGATGTCAACAATACTGATGGAGATGGCCAAACTGCTTTGTTTTATGCTGTCCAACAAAGTAACAACGAGAGTGTAGTCCATGCATTGATTGATGCTGCTGCTGATGTCAACAAGACTGATGGAGATGGCCAAACTGCTTTGTGTTATGCTGTCCAAGAAAGTGACAACGAGAGTGTGGTTCGTGCATTGATTGATGCTGCTGCTGATGTCAACAATACTGATGGAGATGTTTTATGTTTTTTGTTTTATGCTGTCCCTCAGAGTAACAATGGGAGTGTGGTTCGTGCATTGATTGATGCTGGTGCTTATGTCAATATTACTGATAAAGAAGACAGATCTGCTTTGTGTTATGCTGTCCAACGAAGTAACAACGAGAGTGTGGTTCGTACATTGATTGATGCTGGTGCTGATGTGAGCATAACCGCTAAAGATGGCCAAACTGCTTTGTTTTATGCTGTCCAACAAAGTAACAACGAGAGTGTAGTCCGTGCATTGATTGATGCTGCTGCTGATGTCAACAATACTGATGGAGATGGCCAAACTGCTTTGTTTTATGCTGTCCAACAAAGTAACAACGAGAGTGTAGTCCATGCATTGATTGATGCTGCTGCTGATGTCAACAATACTGATGGCGATGGCCAAACTGCTTTGTTTTTTGCTGTCCGTCAGAGTAACAATGGGAGTGTGGTTCGTGCATTGATTGATGCTGGTGCTTATGTCAATATTACTGATGAACAAGACAGATCTGCTTTGTGTTATGCTGTCCAACGAAGTAACAACAAGAGTGTGGTTCGTGCATTGATTGATGCTGGTGCTGATGTCAACAATACTGATGGCGATGGCCAAACTGCTTTGTGTTATGCTGTCCAACGAAGTAACAATGAAAATGTGGTTTGTGCATTGATTGATGCTGGTGCTGATGTCAACATAACTGGTTTTTTGATTCCAACTCCTTTGCTTTATGCTGTCCAAAAAAGTAACAATGAAAGTGTGGTTCGTGCATTGATTGATGCTGGTGCTGATGTCAATATTACTGATGAACAAGACAGATCTGCTTTGTGTTATGCTGTCCAACGAAGTAACAACAAGAGTGTGGTTCGTGCATTGATTGATGCTGGTGCTGATGTCAACAATACTGATGGCGATGGCCAAACTGCTTTGTGTTATGCTGTCCAACGAAGTAACAATGAAAGTGTGGTTCGTGCATTGATTGATGCTGGTGCTGATGTCAATATTACTGATGAACAAGACAGATCTGCTTTGTGTTATGCTGTCCAACGAAGTAACAACAAGAATGTGGTTCGTGCATTGATTGATGCTGGTGCTGATGTCAACAATACTGATGGCCATGGCCAAACTGCTTTGTGTTATGCTGTCCAACGAAGTAACAATGAAAGTGTGGTTCGTGCATTGATTGATGCTGGTGCTGATGTCAATATTACTGATGAACAAGACAGATCTGCTTTGTGTTATGCTGTCCAACGAAGTAACAACAAGAGTGTGGTTCGTGCATTGATTGATGCTGGTGCTGATGTCAATATTACTGATGAACAAGACAGATCTGCTTTGTGTTATGCTGTCCAACGAAGTAACAACAAGAGTGTGGTTCGTGCATTGATTGATGCTGGTGCTGATGTCAACAATACTGATGGCGATGGCCAAACTGCTTTGTTTTATGCTGTCCAACGAAGTAACAATGAAAATGTGGTTTGTGCATTGATTGATGTTGGTGCTGATGTCAACATAACTGGTTTTTTGATTCCAACTCCTTTGCTTTATGCTGTCCAAAAAAGTAACAATGAAAGTGTGGTTCGTGCATTGATTGATGCTGGTGCTGATGTAAACAGTACTGAAGCCGTTGGCGAAACTCCTTTGTTTTATGCTGTCCAACGAAGCAACAATGAGAATGTGGTTCATGCATTGATTGATGCTGGTGCTGATGTCAACATAACTGGTTTTTTGATTCCAACTCCTTTGCTTTATGCTGTCCAAAAAAGTAACAATGAAAGTGTGGTTCGTGCATTGATTGATGCTGGTGCTGATGTCAATATTACTGATGAACAAGACAGATCTGCTTTGTGTTATGCTGTCCAACGAAGTAACAACAAGAGTGTGGTTCGTGCATTGATTGATGCTGGTGCTGATGTCAACAATACTGATGGCGATGGCCAAACTGCTTTGTGTTATGCTGTCCAACGAAGTAACAATGAAAGTGTGGTTCGTGCATTGATTGATGCTGGTGCTGATGTCAATATTACTAAAGGACAAGATAGAGCTGCTTTGTGTTATGCTGTCCAACAAAGTAACAACGAGAGTGTGGTTCGTGCATTGATTGATGCTGGTGCTGATGTCAACAAAACTGGGAATGAAGACGGTAAAACTGCTTTGCTTTATGCTGTCCAACGAAGTAACAATGAAAATGTGGTTTGTGCATTGATTGATGCTGGTGCTGATGTCAACATAACTGGTTTTTTGATTCCAACTCCTTTGTTTTATGCTGTCCAAAAAAGTAACAATGAAAGTGTGGTTCGTGCATTGATTGATGCTGGTGCTGATGTCAACAATACTAAAGGCGTTGGCCAAACTCCTTTGTTTTATGCTGTCCAACGAAGCAACAATGAGAATGTGGTTCGTGCATTGATTGATGCTGGTGCTGATGTCAACATAACTGGTTTTTTGATTCCAACTCCTTTGCTTTATGCTGTCCAAAAAAGTAACAATGAAAGTGTGGTTCGTGCATTGATTGATGCTGGTGCTGATGTCAATATTACTAAAGGACAAGACAGAGCTGCTTTGTGTTATGCTGTCCAACTAAGTAACAACGAGAGTGTGGTTCATGCATTGATTGATGCTGGTGCTGATGTCAACAAAACTGGGAATGAAGACGGTAAAACTGCTTTGTTTTATGCTGTCCAACGAAGTAACAATGAAAATGTGGTTTGTGCATTGATTGATGCTGGTGCTGATGTCAACAATACTGATAAAGAAGACAGAACCGCTTTGTGTTATGCTGTCCAACGAAGTAACAATGAGAATGTGGTTCGTGCATTGATTGATGCTGGTGCTGATGTCAACATAACTGGTTTTTTGATTCCAACTCCTTTGCTTTATGCTGTCCAACGAAGCAACAATGAGAATGTGGTTCGTGCATTGATTGATGCTGGTGCTGATGTCAACAATACTGATGGACAAGACAGAGCTGCTTTGTGTTATGCTGTCCAACGAAGTAACAACGAGAGTGTAGTCCGTGCATTGATTGATGCTGGTGCTGATGTCAACAATACTGATGTCGATGGGCAAACTGCTTTGTGTTATGTTGTCCAACGAAACAAAAATGAGAATGTGATTCGTGCATTGTTTGATGCTGGTGCTGATGTCAACAAAACTGGGAATGAAGACGGTAAAACTGCTTTGTTTTATGCTGTCCAACGAAGTAACAATGAAAATGTGGTTTGTGCATTGATTGATGCTGGTGCTGATGTCAACAATACTGATAAAGAAGACAGAACCGCTTTGTGTTATGCTGTCCAACGAAGCAACAATGAGAATGTGGTTCGTGCATTGATTGATGCTGGTGCTGATGTCAACATAACTGGTTTTTTGATTCCAACTCCTTTGCTTTATGCTGTCCAAAAAAGTAACAATGAAAGTGTGGTTCGTGCATTGATTGATGCTGGTGCTGATGTCAATATTACTAAAGGACAAGATAGAGCTGCTTTGTGTTATGCTGTCCAACAAAGTAACAACGAGAGTGTGGTTCGTGCATTGATTGATGCTGGTGCTGATGTCAACAAAACTGGGAATGAAGACGGTAAAACTGCTTTGTTTTATGCTGTCCAACGAAGTAACAATGAAAATGTGGTTTGTGCATTGATTGATGCTGGTGCTGATGTCAACATAACTGGTTTTTTGATTCCAACTCCTTTGTTTTATGCTGTCCAAAAAAGTAACAATGAAAGTGTGGTTCGTGCATTGATTGATGCTGGTGCTGATGTCAACAATACTGAAGGCGTTGGCCAAACTCCTTTGTTTTATGCTGTCCAACGAAGCAACAATGAGAATGTGGTTCGTGCATTGATTGATGCTGGTGCTGATGTCAACATAACTGGTTTTTTGATTCCAACTCCTTTGCTTTATGCTGTCCAAAAAAGTAACAATGAAAGTGTGGTTCGTGCATTGATTGATGCTGGTGCTGATGTCAATATTACTAAAGGACAAGACAGAGCTGCTTTGTGTTATGCTGTCCAACTAAGTAACAACGAGAGTGTGGTTCGTGCATTGATTGATGCTGGTGCTGATGTCAACAAAACTGGGAATGAAGACGGCAAAACTGCTTTGTTTTATGCTGTCCAACGAAGTAACAATGAAAATGTGGTTTGTGCATTGATTGATGCTGGTGCTGATGTCAACAATACTGATAAAGAAGACAGAACCGCTTTGTGTTATGCTGTCCAACGAAGTAACAATGAGAATGTGGTTCGTGCATTGATTGATGCTGGTGCTGAGGTCAACATAACTGGTTTTTTGATTCCAACTCCTTTGCTTTATGCTGTCCAACGAAGCAACAATGAGAATGTGGTTCGTGCATTGATTGATGCTGGTGCTGATGTGAGCATAACCGCTAAAGATGGCCAAACTGCTTTGTTTTATGCTGTCCAACGAAGTAACAACGAGAGTGTAGTCCGTGCATTGATTGATGCTGGTGCTGATGTCAACAATACTGATGTCGATGGGCAAACTGCTTTGTGTTATATTGTCCAACGAAACAAAAATGAGAATGTGATTCGTGCATTGATTGATGCTGGTGCTGATGTCAACAAAACTGGGAATGAAGACGGTAAAACTGCTTTGTTTTATGCTGTCCAACGAAGTAACAATGAAAATGTGGTTTGTGCATTGATTGATGCTGGTGCTGATGTCAACAATACTGATGGACAAGACAGAGCTGCTTTGTGTTATGCTGTCCAACGAAGTAACAACGAGAGTGTAGTCCGTGCATTGATTGATGCTGGTGCTGATGTCAATAATACTGATGTCGATGGGCAAACTGCTTTGTGTTATGTTGTCCAACGAAACAAAAATGAGAATGTGATTCGTGCATTGATTGATGCTGGTGCTGATGTCAACAAAACTGGGAATGAAGACGGTAAAACTGCTTTGTTTTATGCTGTCCAATGAAGTAACAATGAAAATGTGGTTCGTGCATTGATTGATGCTGGTGCTGATTTCAACATAACTGGTTTTTTGATTCCAACTCCTTTGCTTTATGCTGTCCAACGAAGTAACAATGAGAATGTGGTTCGTGCATTGATTGATGCTGGTGCTGATTTCAACATAACTGGTTTTTTGATTCCAACTCCTTTGCTTTATGCTGTCCAACGAAGCAACAATGAGAATGTGGTTCGTGCATTGATAGATGCTGGTGCTGATGTCAACAATACTGATGGACAAGACAGAGCTGCTTTGTGTTATGCTGTCCAACGAAGTAACAACGAGAGTGTAGTCCGTGCATTGATTGATGCTGGTGCTGATGTCAACAATACTGATGTCGATGGGCAAACTGCTTTGTGTTATGTTGTCCAACGAAACAAAATTGAGAATGTGATTCGTGCATTGATTGATGCTGGTGCTGATGTCAACATAACTGTTTTTTTATAATTCCAACTCCTTTGCTTTATGCTGTCCAAAAAAGTAAGAACGAGAATGTGGTTCGTGCATTGATTGATGCTGGTGCTGATGTCAACATAACTGGTTTTTTGATTCCAACTCCTTTGCTTTATGCTGTCCAAAAAAGTAACAATGAAAGTGTGGTTCGTGCATTGATTGATGGTGGTGCTGATGTCAACAATACTGAAGGCGTTGGCCAAACTCCTTTGTTTTATGCTGTCCAACGAAGCAACAATGAGAATGTGGTTCGTGCATTGATTGATGCTGGTGCTGATGTCAACGTAACTAGTTTTTTGATTCCAACTCCTTTGCTTTATGCTGTCCAAAAAAGTAACAATGAAAGTGTGGTTCGTGCATTGATTGATGCTGGTGCTGATGTCAATATTACTGATGAACAAGACAGATCTGCTTTGTGTTAT
Source organism: Actinia equina (assembly GCA_011057435.1). Lineage (NCBI taxonomy): Eukaryota > Metazoa > Cnidaria > Anthozoa > Actiniaria > Actiniidae > Actinia > Actinia equina. The sequence continues at coordinate 91,366 of WHPX01000470.1, read as the reverse complement.
GCTGTCCAACAAAGTAACAACGAGAGTGTGGTTCGTGCATTGATTGATGCTGGTGCTGATCTCAGCAAAACTGGAAATGAAGACGGTAAAACTGCTTTGTTTTATGCTGTCCAACGAAGTAAGAATGAGAATGTGGTTCGTGCATTGATTGATGCTGGTGCTGATGTCAACAATACTGATGGCGATTGCCAAACTGCTTTGTTTTATGCTGTCCAAAAAAGTAGCAATGAAAGTGTGGTTCGTGCATTGATTGATGCTGGTGCTGATGTCAATATTACTGATAAAGAAGACAGAGATACTTTGTTTTTTTGATGTTCAACAAAGCAACAACGAAAGTGTGGTTCGTGCATTGATTGATGCTGGTGCCGATGTCAATTTAACAAATTTTAATGGACAAAGTCCTTTGTTTTATGCTATCCAACGAAGTCGCAACGAGAGTGTGGTTCGTGTTTTGATTGGTGCTGGTGCTGATGTGAACATCATTGATAATGGTGGTCAAACGGCTTTGCTTTACGCTGTCAGAAAAAGTAACAATGAGAGCGTGGTTCGTGCATTGATTGATGCTGGTTCTGATGTCAACATAACTGATATTTGCAAAACAGCTTTACTTTATAATACTGTCCAAGAAATTAACAACATTATTGATGTTCGTGCATTGATTGATGCTGGTGCTGATGTCAACATAACTCATTGTATTGGCCAAACTCCTTTGCTTTATGCTGTCCAACGAAGGAACAACGAGAGTGTGGTTCGTGCATTGATTAATGCTCGTGGCGATGTAAACATAACAGGTGAAGATGGTCAAACTGCTCTGTTTTATGCTGTCCAAGAGAGAAACAACGAGAGTGTGGTTCGTGTATTGGTTGATGCTGCTGCTGATGTCAACCTAACTGATGAAGAAGACAGAACTCCTTTGTTTTATGCTGTTCAACAAAGTAACAACGAGAGTGTAGTCCGTGCATTGATTGATGCTGGTGCTGATGTGAACAATACTGATGGCGATGGCCAAACTGCTTTGTGTTATGCTGTCCAGCAAAGTAACAATGAGATTGTGGTTCGTGCATTGATTGATGCTGGTGCTAATGTCAACTTTACTGATGAAGAAGACAGAACTTATCTGTTTTATGCTCTGCAACAAAGAAAGAACGATAGTGTAGTCCGTCATTGATTGATGCTGGTGCTGATGTCAACAAAACTCATCATGATGGTAAAACTGTTTTGTTTCCTGCTGTTCAACAAAGTAACAACGAGAGTGTTGTTCGTGCATTGATTGATGATGGTGGTGCATTCGTCAATATGCGTGATGTTTATGGGAGAACACCATTGTTTTACGCTCTCGACTGTCCAGAGTCAGCTTGTATTCTTGTTGAAAAGGGACAAAAACAATACTTTCATTTGAAGGATAACTGTAATTGCAACATTTTGGACTTTTTCTTTGAAAGACATTTATTCAATGGTGATATTGAAGACACTCTTTCTGAAAACATTCCCTATCGCTTTCTGGAATTGCTTGAAGGATATGGAGTACAGAAAAAAACATTTGCTGAAGCAATTTTAAACATGGTTTTTTGTAAGTTTCCTTTGATGTTCGTAGAAAGGTCCAAGTTAAAGGAGAAGAAAGATCTGCCGTTTAGATGTTATGGTCAAATTCATATTACTAAAGTCCTAACACAAGCTAGTCAGTTTATTGATAATGAAGAGAAACTGGAAGTATTGATTGGGCTGGTAAATGAAAAATGTACAAATGGAGAAGGGATATCAGAAGCTTTACAGCTATTGGTTAAGTTAGGTGCCGATCCTAATAGTGTTGATTCATATGGTAATACAGCCCTTCACTATGCGACTTGTTTACCGTTGATGGGTGTGTGTCTCAAGAGATCGTGATGGAGATTTGTCTTCAGCTGGAGAACTTTGGTGTACAATCTAACTTGAGAAATCAAAAGAATCAAACACCTCTTCTGTTTTGTTTGTCTGGAGATATACGTATCCTATCAGAAGATAATCAAGTTACATCAGCGATCCAGGCAGTGGTTGAAGTCTGTAAAGTTTTGTCAAAACTCGGATCCAGCATTGAGGAAAGGTCTCGAAGTGGAAAAACTGTTTTTCATTTAATACTAGAGCTTTTCCAGCAAGGACTTCACTTAAGGAATAAGACAGTAAGACAAGATGTCTTGCATGAAGAAAAGGAGCTTTTGCAATTATTTTTACCCGCAAAAGTAGCAAAAACACAGATTATTAACATACCTGATGCTGATCTCAACTCACCAATTCACCTTTGGGCATCGCTAGAATCACCATCACCTCAAGACTACACCAGTAATGTTACTAAAGATCTCACATTTGAGGAATTCTTACAAAAATTGTTAAACTACCTCGTAAGATGTGGAGTAAAACTGAATGTCAGAAATGGTGCCGATCAAACCCCTTTACATTTATGCAAAACCTGGATAGCTGTGAAGCTGTTGCTTGATGCTGGAGCGAAGGCTAACGTTGTCGATTCATCAGAAGCATCACCTCTAGTTGCTGCAGCACTCGTAGCCAAGGAAATTTGGTTATTTCGTGGCAATCAGGGCGGTCTCTACCCAGATGCTTTAGATCCAAAATCCTTTTGGGAAACTGCCATTGACAAGGGACTTGATCCATGGACAGCTGACCAAAGCGGTAGGTCAGTTTTGAATATTCTCATTAGACACAATGAGTTTGTTCTTGCCAAAGCTTTAATCGACGTGGCTTGTGACCGGAAATACACTCAGTCCGAGACATTTGCAGTTGGTCTTTTGAATGTTATCTGTAAAGACGAATCAACACACTCAAATTGGAAAAGTATTCTCGTCCAAGATATTTTGAAGTCAAGGAAGGGTCTCACAACTGCGTCGGAACCACTTCGTCTTTGCTGTAGAAATATATTGGATGTATTGGATGATAAAAAAGCAGAAGGGAAGTATCCGTCTTCATCTAATGAAGAAGGAGATGATGATTGGCAACCTACATCAAAGAAAAGAAGAATGGACCCAACAATCTTTTCAATACAAGCAAACATTGAACACTCGTCTGTCCATTGTGAAATCATTAAGATCCTTCGTTTGTATGGAGCTGATGGCAATTCTTGCTTGGACATGGCACACTCTTCTGATGCTCTTAAAAAACTCCTCACCGAACCCTTAGATAAAGACACAGTGTCCATACTCATTCCATGGACTTCTACGTCAAAGAAATATGAAGTAAAATTGGCTAAAGTTGCTAGGCGACAAGAGTGCGATTTGATCCATGAGGAATTTTGGTGTCATAAAGAACACGTAGGAAGTGGATCATTTGGACTTGTCTTCGTTGGAATCAATGAAAAGGATGGCAGAGAAGTGGCCGTCAAGCGCATTGAGAAATTACGTATGCAGCGACCAGAAGACAAACGAGAGATTACGAATCTCACAGCGCTTGCAGACTGCGAACAAATTGTTCGTTATTTGCATTTCTTCGAAGAGGAAAAGTTCTCATACATTGTTTTAGAATTGATGGAAGGAAATCTTGACGAATACCTTACTGATGGTTCCACATTTGACGCCACAAAAAGTACTCAACTTTGTCAAGATGTAGTCAAGGGGCTGAAGTTTCTTCATGAGCAGAATATTATTCATCGCGACCTGAAGGCAGGGAACATTCTCTACAAAACACATCCTCATCTTCGTTTGAAAATTGCAGACTTTGGTCTCAGCCGTCGCATTGATAGTAGCGCAACAACGGTGTATGGTACTAATGCAGGAACGAGGTGTTGGATGGCTCCAGAAGTGTTGATGGTTACTTTCAATCATTCCAAGGCATCCGACACGTTCTCATGTGGACTTGTTCTTCATTACATTCTGTCAGTAAAAAAACACCCATATTCTAAGAACAATAGTCAAATGCCTCATGAAATAGAAACCAACATGACAAATGGAAGAATAGAAGGATGGGATGACTGTCTTTCTCCAGAAGCCACTCACCTAGTGAAGTACATGCTTGGTAGTGACAAAAATGATCGACCAACTGCAGGAAAAGCTTTGGATCATCCAATGTTCTGGTCAAATAAGAAGAAAGTCGATGTTCTTGTTGCTGTTGGGAACCAGACAGTGTTTGAATACCCACGTGCGGGAAAATCAACTTGTCTATCTGCTGTTGAGACCGAGTTGGAGAACAGCTTTAGTACCATAGTTGTGCATGGAAAGTGGAATGACCCAAGGTATAAGGACATGCCTCATATCTTTGCTGAAATGACGTCCAGCAAGAGAAAGTCTTATGATATTCATTCTGTAGTAGAGTTAGTGCGGTTTATACGAAATGCTCACGCACATGTCTCTGAAAGCACTCGATCAACAACAGTCAAGAAGATGTTACTGGTAGACTTTGTGTTTCTGGAGTACTTCCCTCATCTTGTGATGGAAGTGTACAAGGTTGTGACCGATCATGGATGGGACCAAACAGTAGAAGAAATCAAGTATGCTATGAACACGTAAAAGGTAAGATGTATTAATTCATAAGTACCTTTGTAGAAGGGTTTTCATATCGCAAGCCACTTTGTCAATTTGGGCAGGCAAATAATATATTTCGTGTTTTACCAAAAATGTATTTTTTGACGAATACTTTCTTTATTTTCTTTGAATAATAATTGTTTTTTAATATGCAGCGAGAATTTGATTTTGAAGGTATCGTAATCGTAATCAATTGTCAATGATAAAAAAATGTCCTAAAATGCACCCACTTCCACATAATTAAGTTCCACCTCCAAGACTCTCGTCTCGCCACTGCCAACCGTTATTCTTGACCTGCCAGTGACCAAGGCTCAGACGTACCACTCTTTTCGTTACTAAAAGATTGTTTACAGAACGTCACAATATTTCGCGGGATAAGACAAAAAACTGCAAGTTTAATAAAGGATGTCATTAATTCATGTCTAAACTAGAGTCACTTAGTCAACACTAAGGAAGTATAAAACACCGTTGATGGTGGTTAGGGGAGGGGACTGCTGATCTGGAACCCTAAGAGGTGTGACGAGCATCCCCCCTTTTGATAGGAGTCTTGTCTCCCAAGTATAACATTAAGGGTTTTATTTCCTTTTATTAAATATTCAACTAACTAGTTATACCTAAAACTCAGACCGAAGAAAATATCAAACGAAACCCAGCACAGCATAAGAAACCATTCTACTAAAAGTAATCGTAGTAGTTTGTTTTCTTCTCACAAGCTGATGACTGTCATGGACTGTGTGCAAAGGGACCAACGTCACGGAGACACAAGAGAGATAAGATTGTTATCAACCATGTATAAACGCTGGTATTGTAAAGGACAAACATTGATAATGGATTTAGTAGGGGAGGGGAGGGGTATCAATCAGTAGGATAAACAAGACACAATACTGTAGAACATACACTGGTATTAAAGGACCATTGATAATTGATTTAGTAGGGGAGGGGAGGGGTATCAATCAGTAGGATAGACAAGAAACAACACTGTACAACATACACTGGTATTAAAGGACCGTTGATAATTGATTTAGTAGGGGAGGGGAGGGGTATCAATCAGTAGGATAAACAAGACTATACACTGGTATTAAAGGACCTTTGATAGTTGATTTAGTAGGGGAGGGGTATCAATCAGTAGGATAAACAAGACTATACAATGGTATTAAAGGACCATTGATAATTGATTTAGTAAAGGAGGGGAGAGGTATCAATCAATAGGATAAACAAGACACAACACTGTACAACATACACTGGTATTAAAGGACCATTGATAGTTAATTTAGTAGGGGAGGGGAGGGGTATCAATCAGTCGGATAAACAAGACACAATACTGTACAACATACACTGGTATTAAAGGACCATTGATTTAGTAGGGGAGGGGTATCAATCAGTAGGATAGACAAGACACAACACTGTACAACATACACTGGTATTAAAGGACCATTGATAATTGATTTAGTAGGGGAGGGGAGGGGTATCAATCAGTAGGATAAACAAGACACACTGACACTGTACAACATACACTGGTATTAAAGGACCATTGATAATTGATTTAGTAGGGGAGGGGAGGGGTATCAATCAGTAGGATAAACAAGACACAACACTGTACAACATACACTGGTATTAAAGGACCATTGATAATTGATTTAGTAGGGGAGGGGAGGGGTATCTTATTTTATTTTTATTATCTTTTACTTCTTAAAGATAGGATGAAGGAAAAAAAAACAGAAAAAAACTAAAAACTAAAAACAAAGACAACAACAACAACAACGAAACAAAGAAAAAAGCCTATTCAATTTCGGTTATTCAGAGTGAAATAGAGGATATTACATAGATACGTAATTTATCTTCGAGTGTTGAAAAGATCTCTCACGGGTGAGCGCAGCGAACGAGCTAGAGATTTTCGACACGAGAAGATAAATTTCGTATTTCCAAGCGCCCATGTAATATTCAGTTTATTATATAATCATCCATATAATCAACTTGATAAGCTTTTTATTATTATAACTAACTAACTAATAGCTTATATGCACATGGTAACCATATTTTCATATGTGAAAATAACATGTTATTTTCACGTGTGAAAATATCAGTTTTTCGAAAAGGAGAAATATAGGTATTTTATGGATAACTATATGATAAACAGTATCATCATCAAGATAATAGTCTCCTTCACAGTTCACTGCGCCATCTTGAAAGGTAGCCATGCCTTTGCATTGAAGCGAGACCAACGGTGAGCTTGCAATGCTAAAGACCTTTTTTTAACACCTTATAGACAATTATTCGCATGTCTCTATCATTGCAGGCTCTCCGTTCCTCTAGCTTCGATACAAAGGTACGGCTACCTTTCAAGATGGCGCAGGGAAATGTGAAGGGAACTATTCTATCAATTATCTCATTAATCAAACTTCTTCAGACGAGATTGATCGAAAGTTAATTTAGACACACTGAATGGAGTTATGTCTCACTAGCTAGAGTGTTATCAGAACATGTCTTATAATCATTGTACATACAGCTACAGTTTGTGGTTTGATTTTTATTTTATAGTTTTCCAATAGGCCCTTTGCAGTTAACGGTCACGTGTCTCTACTGGTGGGTAAAATTTTTATTTTATTTTAAATTGAGTCGTTTTAGCTACTTATAAAGAACCAAATCAACCGATGTATAACCAGTGTGTTACTAAATGCAGTTTTATTACGATCTCTCGAAAACAGGTTGTAGAAATTTTGTTTGCTCACCAGTATATTTCACCATGGAAATCAAGATGTTCATTCATTTGCTTTCAGTGAATTAAGCAGCACGTGATTACGAAGATGCAACGGGCCTGTTGTAGTTTTCTTTACATTCAGCTCTTGTATTTGAAACTTATATTAATCAGCTTTTCTTGTGATGCATGATAAATTCGTCTTGCACTTATATGTGAAGATTTATCCTTATTCTGGTGTGGATCCAGGAATATTTTGTAGGAGCATTAAGGCCATGTTAAACGTTGAACTTTTAGCCAAAACTTGTGTGCAACGGTGTTGTGAGACAGATTTCAAGGGGATGCACGGTGCAATTTAGCGTTGGTAAAACTTTTGTCACGATAAAGTTGCACGAAAAGTAGAACTGCTTTCTACTCGTGTAACTGAAACTTGTTTCGCGAAGAACCCACTTGAAAGTTGTCTCGCAACGCCATTACGCAAGTTTCAGCTGAAAGTTTCATTTGTAACAGGGCCTTTATTGCCTGACTAGACGACATCCAACAATAGCTAATGTACGTGCACGGGCATGAATCCTTAGCACAAAGCATGATGGGAAACCAAGTATTTGAGCTTTTTCAGCACCTCTAAGGCTTTATCTGACATGTTTTCAACTTTTATCATATTATGACAATGTAAGTGTTTCAACAGACGAAAATAACAAAGTCTGTTTTTCAGATCATTGTCCCTTTAATTTCCCTGCTGTATTTCTGCAGTATTCGGTTTCCCAGATTGCTTTAAGAGCTAATTTGATGCACATTGCCTTATTAGGAAGGATGCTTAATTTATGTACATAGGGGCTACCATAATGTTTTCCCGTTCATTTTTTGGAACCCCCCCCACCCCCCCCCCCCCCCCCCCCCCCCACTCCCACTCAATAAGAAACAAACCGTGGTAAAATACCATCACTGGTTTTATGAGTGGTTGGTCCTTAAAACAAAATGGCTCTCTTATACCTTGATCTACTTTTGGAAATTTGAAATATCCCATTCCATCACAACAACCCGACCACTAAACAATCATGACTCCACACAAAATCCTCAGACACCCCCTCTGCATAAATTATGAACCCTCCATTAGTAGTACAATTTAATATTCTGTTATATTGATGATTTTAAAAATAATAAAATAAATAAGATTTGGATGTTTAACGGGTGTTTTTATTTATTCAATTCTTAAATAGGAAGGACTTAAGATTTTATCTTTGAACTCATAGTCAGCAGACAAGCAGGGATATATCAGCCAGGCAGGTAGGAATATCATTAAGACAGGTAGGAATATCAGCCAGGCAGGTAGGAATATCAGCCAGCCAGGTAGGAATATCAGCCAGGCAAGTAGGAATATCAGCCAGGCAGGTAGGAATATCAGCCAGGCAGGTAGGAATATCAGCCAAGCAGGTAGGAATATCAGCCAGGCAAGTAGGAATATCAGCCAGGCAGGTAGGAATATCAGCCAGGCAGGTAGGAATATCAGCCAGGGAGGTAGGAATATTAGCCAGGTAGGTGGAGTAACTATCGAATACCCCGCACTTCATGAGCGTTCCAATTTGTGTTTGATTGGATGCACGGATACACAGTGAAGAATACCACCCCTCCCCCTGAAGACATATGCGGAATGTTAACTTTTAAAGAAAGAGTGACATGTTGAAGTGGTACCCTATTTATGACAAAAAATCTCAAATTTGTAGACCCTGTTTATGACAAAAGATATAATTAATAGGCCTTTTGCATCAATAGATCACGTGTCAATTTGCCCCATAGCAATAGGCCCGTGGCGGGCAAGCCAGCCACATATTCCTTGACAACAATAAGACTTTGAGTGGCAAAGCGTAGAGATACCAAGACTATATTGAAGTTTTTAACCATTGTTTTGTTTCGATTGACCCGATCCTCCGTATAAAGTTGAAAGAAGTGTTTTTTTTTTATCGTTGGCGATAATTTTTATCACAAAGTTTGGCCGCAAAAGAGAGTTTTGGCCGCAAAAGACGAGTGTGCAATGGCAGAATTCTCAGGGATGTTTATGACTCATTCAAACCCTAATTTAACCTCAAAATTTCGCTTCAATTGTAAGATTTTATGGCCTATTGCATTGAGTTCCTGTTTCAATTATCATGTCAGGTTGCGTATTGTTTATTTATTTAATTAATTATTTTTTATTTTTGACGACCGTAATAACCAGTTTCGGTGAATACGAAAGTAGAAAATATGCATGACAGGAAACTCAGGAAGAACTTGGAACTTGAGTGAAATTGCATACCCTGTTTATGACAAGAAGCTCGAAAGGCCATAACCTGTTCAGCGGATCATCATATATGGGAGCACCCCCCCCCCCTCCCCCCTGGGGGTGGAACCGATAGTAAGCTGTACCCAGCCAGGCAAGAATGAACGTTTGAAGAAAACAAGGCTCTAAATAGTAACCTATTCTACATACTCCCATTCATGCTCAGTTGATACAAGAGATGGGATGAAATATTAACCAGCGGTTTAAGCCAAGCTGGAACAGCTTGGATTAGGGGTGCTGTCAACTACGACCCACGTCGAACCATGGGTGGGTGGGTGGGCCGTCAGTCCAGCTCGTTCCGCTGGCAAAACTAACAAGAATGAGCGTATTTACTCGAAGCGTTTTATAGCCAATCCATGGCGTTATTCACGTGCACATAAATATGCAGTAGTGCTAATGATCGATTATTTTGAGTTATTTCATTTTCGCATACATTAGGAGTATTTAGAATGGGGATGCCTGTGGTTTATTACGTCGGTCAGGAAAGCCAGCGGTGTGATGCTTGAAAACAACAAGAATAGAACACGATCTGTTGATTTTTACCTTCTGACGAAAAGTTGCTGAAAACTGCGATCAAAGGTTATTAACTCTTCCCATCACAGTAAAACTGGTAAGTAAATTTGTTACAAATATTAAAGCTGAAGGAATGCAAAGAAAGGGGGAAATTAGAGCTACAATGTTGAGCTACACGGTTGAGGGGTTTTAGAGTCACGAGATTTTCGAGAGATCCATACATTGTCTTTCTTTATTCTTTTAAGCTTTTGAACGTAAATAAAGGTAGTTGTGCTCACCATATTTTTATTTCTTTTTTTCGTTAAATAATGTATCGGGATATTCTAACTCTAAAGAATACTTCGAATGATTCGTAAAACAGTTCTAGCTTTAAGCTATATATCACGTTTTATTTATTTATCTAGATAAAATAAGGTTAATGTTACCTCTTTTTACTCCGACGAATATCAGAAACGTCAGCACGTACACTTTCAACCTTTTATTGAATTTTTTGTGGTGCTAATGATTTTTTCCCACCCTTTCTTATACACACACGATATTTATGTATGGGCTTAACACACTCACTAATAATTCATGAGAGAAACACAATAGAAATCATGACCGTGGAGAGTAAAGGGTATAAAATCATGTTCATATATGTAAACTTAGACTTTGAGCTGGCCCACATTTCCCTCCAGAATCAGTAAAGATGAGTCTTCCAATCTCCCTGCATGTCCACAGGAATGGGCAATGGGCCATTGCATTTACTTTTTGTACCCCCAACCCCCACCCCCATTGAGGACCTAAGTGAAGATGTGGAGTCCCTGCAATAAATGAATTACCCCTGAAGAATACATGTGAAATTGAGGTCCTCAAGAAAAACACAAAAACAACCCTGAACCCCGTAGAATCCATTACGAAACCACCCCAGACCCCTGAAGAATTCCATCACAAAACCACCCCCAGATCCCTGAAGAAATCCATCACAAAACCCCCTCCCCAGATCCCTGAAGAATTCCATCACAAAAACACCCCCAGATCCCTGAAGAATTCCAAGGTCCTCAACGGGGGAGGGGGTAAATATTAATAGACTAGCCCAATCCCAACCAAAACACTTGTCTTTACTGAGTCCTGTAACTGTACTTGCATGTCTCTGTACTGTTATAATTAAACACACTGGGAGGTTCAGAGCACAAGAGGAGCAAGCTTACATGTAGTAAACACTCTTGCTCTTGTTTCTCGATTAATGCTATACAGCTCCCAGATTATTTATAAATTATTTATTTATAATTATAAATCTACGATAACTTGTTTCCCAGATTATTTATATCACATTACAGAGACATAAGCATCTATTTTTGACCAACTTTCTTTATCCTCTAATATAAAATTAATGCAGTATCAAAATTATATAATATATTATAAATATTTTATAAATAAATATAAAGGCTATGTTTCTGTTATTATTATATATAGGATAATACTCAACAAGTCGTTATTTCTGTATTGTTTATTCAGAAGATGAAGACACTCAGTATTGTAATGTTCATCATGTGTGCATGTTATGGCATGTCCGAGCTGATCAAAGACAGCGAGTGGCAAGCATGGAAAGTATTCCACAACAAGAACTACCAAACTAGAGATGAAGAGGGCCTTCGTTACGCCATTTGGAAAGAGAACCTTGAGATAATCAAGAGACACAATCAAGGAAAGCATTCTTTTACCATGGCCATGAACCACCTGGGGGATCTGGTAGGTACAGTGTCAATTCTTACCCTACCCCAGCCCCTAAAGGAAGTATCGTTCTAGGGACACAATTAATAGAGACACCATCAAGGAAAACATTCTTTTACCATGGCCATGAACCATGGGGGATTTGGTAGATATAGGTACAGTGACAATTCGTACCCTACCTCCCTCTTCCAAAGACTTTATTTGTTTTGGTAATAAAACACAATAATTTAAATCAGGAAAATTGAGAGAGAACAAAACCAGATAACTCTAAGAAAACCCCTTAAAATAGCTAGAAGGGGAAATCACACAACGTCTAGTACAGTGGTACAATATTATCCAAATTATCAGTGTATTACTCATTTTTTCAGGCTTATATAGCCTCGTATTAGTGTCTGAAAATTTGCAAATACCAATGGTAAAGCAGAGAATGCACAACTTCAACAATACAAACACTTTGAAATTCCATGTACCTTAACTGGAAAACATGAACATGCTACACAAAATGGAGGCTAAACCTGATTAAAAATTGATACTCTAAAACAATTTGAACGTCTTAATTGGGACTCTACAGATTTAATTGGGATTTAATTGCAACACTTTTGTCCAATCAGAATCAAGTAATTTTGATGTGTGTATAATGAACTAGGGTAAAACCTAAAAACTTTACCCTCTTAGCCAAGTAAAGTCAAGACTAAAAAGCTCAATTCTTTGATAAAATTAATATGTTTAATAGATTTTACCAAGCTTTAACAACTACATTTCTTAATCCCCACCACCTTTTAACTGTCCTAATCCATGTTTTCCTTTTTAAGACATCAAAAGAGGTGAAATCAATGCTCAATGGGTATCTTGGATTTAAGAAATCTGCCAACAAAACGAAATCTGATGTAGTAACCTTTTTACCACCATCCAATGTTAATCTGCCCAAGGATGTGGACTGGAGAAAGAAGGGCTATGTGACTCCAGTGAAAAACCAGAAAGCCTGTGGATCTTGTTGGGCATTCAGCACAGTGAGTTTGATGTAAACTGATTTGCAGTAGATATAGGGTTAAATTAAGACCTTTTTACCCTTCGTATAAGAACATGCAAAACAGGTAAATTATGAGCCCTAGATGAATTGACTGAAGAAGAGTGCCATACAAGCCTTTTGCAACTTCAAGTTGCATAAAAAATGAGCCTGCTCAATGAGAAAGTGTGGTCAGCTGCTTCTGCCTTCCATTCGTTGTTTCATGGTCATCCAAGAGAATTCTGGATTCAAGTTCTATCTACTGTACAGTCTTTTTGATGTTTAAAACCCAATAATATTTAGAAACAAGAGAAGGGGGGCCAAATGATGGGACCCTGTGACCTAGCTCCTGCATCCACCACAGTGATGTACTGTAGCTCAGTTAAGAGCTAATTTCACTACATCAAACTTAGCTCATCTGTAGACAGTGGTATGACTCACTCAAAAATATATAGAGGATGTTACATGCTCCATGTGCGGAGATACAGACTTTATCTTGATCAAATGTTGAGGTCAACATGAGAAAATAAAATCTGCATCTCCAACCTCCCATTTATTATTCTGGTTATATGTACAATTATCAATCATTACAAATGCAATTTTACCAATGGCGTTATCTTCAGATGTGAAGATATCATTTAATATCATCATATGTGTAGATATAAGATCACTTTTTAGTAAATAAATAGAGAAAATTATATTTTATTGATGATTATATAGTAATATTATATAGTATTGATTATATATTAAAAGTGGATTATATAGTAATATTATATAGTATTGATTATATATTAAAAGTGGATTATATAGTAATATTATATAATATTGATTCTATATTAAAAGTGGATTATATAGTAATATTATATAGTATTGATTATATATTAAAAGTGGATTATATAGTAATATTATATAGTATTGATTCTATATTAAAAGTGGATTATATAGTAATATTATATAGTATTGATTATATATTAAAAGTGGATTATATAGTAATATTATATAGTATTGATTATATAATAAAAGTGGATTATATAGTAATATATATAGTATTGATTTATATCTAAAAGTGGATTATATAGTAAATTTATATAATATTGATTATATTAAAGTGGATTATATAGTAATATTATATAGTATTGATTCTATATTAAAGTGGATTATATACTAATATTATATTAGTATTGATTCTATATTAGAAGTGGATTATATAGTAATATTATATAGTAGTTGAGTATATATTAAAAGTGGGATTAATATAGTCAATTATTTACTATAGTATGATTATAGAATTAAAAGTGGATTATATAGTAATATTAGATAATATTGATGATAATAATCAAAGTGGATTAATTAGTAATATTATATAGTATGATTATATATTAAAAGTGGATTATATAGTAAGTATTCTAATATTGATTATAGAGTAAAAGTGGATTATATAGTAATATTATATGAGTATTGATTATATTATTAAAAGTGGATATGAATAGTAATATTATAATAGTATTGATTATAGATTAACAGGTGGATTATATAGCTAATATTATATAGTATTGATTAATATATTAAAAGTGGATTATATAGTAATAGGTTATATAATATTGATTATATATTAAAAGTGGATTATAGAGTAATATTATAGTATTGATTATATATTAAAAGTGGATTATATAGTAATATTATATAGTATTGATATATATTAAAAGTGGATTATATAGTAATATTATATAGTATTGATTATATATTAACAAGTGGATTATATAGTAATATTATATAGTATTGATTATATAATAAAAGTGGATTATATAGTAATATTATATAGTATTGATTATATATTAAAAGTGGATTATATAGTAATATTATATAGTATTGATTCTATATTAAAAGTGGATTATATAGTAATATTATATAGTATTGATTATATATTAAAAGTGGATTATATAGTATAGTTAAGATTAGTGTTATATAGTATTGATTATATATTAAAAGTGGATTATATAGTATTATATAGTATTGATTCTATATTAAATAAGTGATTTATATATATATTATAGTATTGATTATATAATACAAGTGATATATATTATATAGTATTGATTCTATAAAAAGTGGATAGTATAGTATCTATATTAAAAGTGGATATAGTAATATTATATAGTATTGATTATATATTAAAAGTGGATTATATACTAATATTATATAGTATTGATTATATATTAAAAGTGGATTATATAGTAATATTATATAGTATTGATTATATATTAAAAGTGGATTATATAGTAATATTATATAGTATTGATTATATATTAAAAGTGGATTATATACTAATATTATATAATATTGATTATATATTAAAAGTGGATGATATAGTAATATTATATAGTATTGATTATATATATTAAAAGTGGATTATATAGTAATATTATATAGTATTGATTATATTAAGAGTGGATGATTATGTAATCTTGAGGTCATATATAGTTTATCTTTTCTGTAATCTTCAGACTGGTTCTCTAGAAGGACAACACTTCAAGAAGACAGGAAAACTAGTGTCCCTGAGTGAACAAAATCTTGTAGACTGTTCCCAAAAATTTGGTAACATGGGCTGTGAGGGTGGACTGATGGATAATGCATTCAAATATATCAAGGCTAATGGTGGAATTGATACAGAGGAAAGCTATCCTTATCTTGCACAGGTATCCATAGTTTACGTTTTAGCCATAAAAGAACCATGAAAGGGAAGGGATGGGCTGTGGAAACTTCAAATCCCTGTTGGTTGAACAAATAGATGTATTTAGAACATCCCCCCCCCCCCACTTGTCCCAAACAAAAAATCAAAAATGCAACCAACAACAGCAACTCTGGATTAATGCAACCAATTTCGTACCCAGTGCCTTAATTTCTTTTTTGCCGCTGCTGCGCAGTAAGAAATAAGGCTCTAGGTATGAAATTATATTGCAACAAAACATGACATTTATTGAAATCCAATAATCAACATGTTATGAATGTATTTTTGAGATTGAATTAAGATTGCCCAAGAAAATCAGTGGTAATTAGGGAGGAACTCTGTATCCAATTCAAAACTTCCTTATTCTTCTATGTTTTTTGATATTATATTCAAATGATAATATCGTTCATATAATATTCATTTAATATTCATCTGATAAGAAAAAAGAAGTTAACTAGCTAAAAACTAACTAGTGTGATAAGGAAAGTTCGTTGTTTAGAAATTTTAAGTTTTGCCATTTATCATGAGATTCAAGACAACACCAATAGAAGTACTTACTCACACAAAATGTGCTTATCTTATGACAATCAGGATGAACAGTGTCATTTCAAGAAACAAGATGTAGGTGCCACTGACAGTGGATATGTAGATGTTAAAACCAAAAGTGAGAAAGACCTACAAATGGCTTCAGCAACAGTGGGTCCCATCTCAGTAGCCATCGATGCAAGCCATACTTCCTTCCATTTCTACAAGAATGGTGTCTATAACGAGCCAGATTGTAGTAGCCTTCAGTTAGACCATGGTGTGCTGGCGATTGGTTATGGTGTATCAGACGATGGCATTGATTACTGGCTCGTCAAAAACAGGTTAGTGAATGAAATGAAACTTTTATTCCCGGCATTATTTTAATTCCCAATGGGGGGTTTCTTGTGATTTTGTCAAAGTTAAGGTTCCCACATGAGATGCAGTACTTTAATCTGTTTTTCAGATTACGTCTTTGACGGTGGTATTCGTACATCAAGTTTTCTGCAGTGAATGAAAAACTCATTTTCGTGATGACTTTGAAAAGAAAACTTCGAAGAGGAGCAAAACGAATTTGAAAAAAAAACAAATCCCCATCCTAGAGATCATTTTCAATTTTTTGGGGCCCGGAATTTGTGGTGCAAAAAACGAAGAAATTCGTTCATAGTTGTGGTTGGTTGAATGATCGGTGCAGAAAGTTGCATTCCTTTTAACTGTACAATACGTATTTCTGGATATCTTATCATATATCTTTGCCTCTTCTGCAAAATTCTCACCACCAAAGAAATTTTTTCCAAATTACATTTTTATATAACAGTGTTATCTTTTTTTTCATTTTATTTTATAAATGGGTTTAGACCATATTTGTATTCCTTGAAATAACCATATTTTGCAAACTTTATTTCAGTTGGGGCACGACTTGGGGCATGGATGGTTACATCATGATGTCTCGTAACAAGAACAACCAGTGTGGTATTGCAACCAATGCTAGCTATCCTCTGGTCTAATAACACGCTAGGACATAGACAGGACAGGGTATAGTCTTGTTCTATTGCCTTCAAAGTTTAGAGAAAGCTAAATAGTGCTAGCATTCTTTCCATTCTTAGTCATTGAAACGTATAGACTCAATTCAAAAGGTTTAAATTCCATCAGTTAAATGGAGATTTTAATCAGTAGGAGCTAAACGTCAATAATGAGAAACAATAGTTTTAATTTTTTTAGCAAAAGAAAGTTGGTTTTTAGAATGTAAATCTTCCAGAGCTAATGGTCATGGATGTGATCGTCAGACTTACAATCATATTCTAGTATGTGTTAGTTGCTTGTTGGTTCTCTCAGACTCTGTGCTTCGAGATTTAGTGCTATTTTTCTCCGGGTATTTTGTATTTTATCTTTCTATGCAAAAACAAAAAAAGAAAAAGAAAAATGACGAGTTGAAATTCCAGCTCGTATCGCACGCGTTGACTTTCTTCTCAGTTTCATTCCATTATTTTTATTTTATTTTAATTAATTTTAAGCTCAAAAGATGTTCTCTTGGATTCGCCCAAACCTTCCGCTTACGAGTATAAACTTAATCGTGTGAAAATTGTTCACTATTTTATTTAAGCGAAACTACACAACCTAGTTTTTATTTAAACAAGATAAATATTTAAAGACACAAGATCAATATCAAGATAAATGTTGTATGTGTAACGTAAAAGTCATCGTTATGATGCAACTCTATGAATATTACCATGAGAACTAACGGGCAGATATGGCTGTCATGTTGGTGCTAATAGAGTTCTTCAACTCCAAATTTTCAGGATGGTTTTTGGCTTTTTGTGAATCTAACACGGTAGTAACAACACGAGAACTTGAAAAGCGTACAAAACCAAAAGAACAGAAAGAAATCTTGTGTTCAACATGTTCGCCATCAATTAGAGAGCGATTGACTGAACTCGTAAAGTAAATGCACAGTTTAGTTTGTTGTGCAATACTAACATTTGGATGCCCAAGTTATAACAGTATAATCAACAATAGATTGACAAAAATGTGTTATCAATGCAATAAGTTATTAGAATAAAATTAACGCGAAAGCCATAATCATGAAGATGGGAAAATCTTGAAACAAAATAAAGCTAATCTGATATAGAGAATTACATCATTAGAGTGTAGTTTGTCGGGTCTCTCCCTTGATTCAAATGTTTTAGTCTCAGTCAAATTAGATCCGTGAATAATAAACACTTTCTTCTTTCTTCAACCCAGAGCCGGCTACGACTTCAGGTAACAATTTGGATAAGACCACTTATTATTTCAGATTTCATTCGGAATGATTTATATTGGGGCGGGAGGGGCTATCAAAAAGAGATGGTCATTTTATATTTATATCGATCATATTCTACAATTCCGAGGAGAGGGGACGGCGAAACTATGATAGTTTTGTAAAAAGCAAGGGAAGTATTATTTGTATTCTAAATATAAATTAAAATTTGCTGGCTTGAAGATATTGGTATGTATTAATTGCCGAACAACCCGTTCATGGTTCTGCCAAGTGATTTTCCGATATAGGAAGTGTTTTTCGTGGAAAAAAAGCTTTTGAAAGGCGAGTTTGGCCCTGCAGTATCGGAGTGTCCGACCTTTCCATTCATTTTGGAAGGGTGTTTTTAAAAATGACTCAAATTCTCAATAAAACTCGCAATGGAAGGAAAGGTAAATTTTATTGAAATATTTCTATTGAATTACTTCATATTGTCTTGATTACGGTGTTTAAAAAATCGCCATACATTGCCTTATCAATATGTGACATACATAGCTTGGGCTACCTGTGATTTCACATGATTGGATTGAATGAATATTGGGATCCCTGTGGTTTAGTACAGCGGTGTTGCGAGTCGATAATTACAACAAAAGTTTCTCAAGCATTTGAACGTTTTTTATTTCTTTGATCTCCTCAAATCAAAGCATTTAGAAGGTAAGAGGACTTTCACAACTCTTGCAGTTACGTTAGATTCTAACTAATTCAAGAAAAGAAACATTACCGCTCAGGATGAGAATTTACGAGACTTCATGAAAGGGCCTTTGTATAATTAGCATATAATAAGCTTATATATATTTTTTCGATTGGGGTTTCATTGTGACTTTTTAACATAATTGATTGTATTCAAATCATTCTTAGTTTTGAAATGCATTCTTTCATGTGTATATATTTCATATGCTTTTCTTTAGAGAAAATATTCAGAGTTTGACAGTATGAAAGATGTCAACATTTATACAGATAAATAATGACCCTGCTTTGAACACGGAAAAAAATATTACTTTTTTACTTAAGAACGTAACAGTTATTTTAAATCATATGCTAGAAAAACTACATATGAGAGAACTCAAATTTTTAAACACATTTCTAGTACATATTTAATACCCGTTTTCTATGTTATTTTCAATAGTTGGTTATATATTCAGATTGAGAAGATGAAGACAATAGTTATTGTGATGTTCATCATGTGTGCTGGTTATGGCATGTCTGTCCTGATCAAAGACAGCGAGTGGCAAGCATGGAAAGTATTCCACAACAAGAACTACCAATCTAGAGATGAAGAGGGTCTTCGTTACGCCATTTGGAAAGAGAACCTTGAGATAATCAAGAGACACAATCAAGGAAAACATTCTTTTACCATGGCCATGAACCACCTGGGGGATCTGGTAGGTACAGTGTCAATTCTTACCCTACCTCAGCCCCTAAAGGGAGTATTATTCTAGGGACACAATCAATAGAGACACAATCAAGGAAAAACATTCTTTTACCATGGCAATGAAACACCTTGGGGGATCTGGTAGGTACAGTGACAATTCTTACCCTACCTCAGCCCCTAAAAGGAGTATCATATAGGGGTCGACATACATGAATATACAGTAGTTATGAAAGAATAAGATGTACTGTTTAGAGGGAAAAAAATGAATTAAAGGGGAGGGATGGGTAGAGTATTCTGTTACCAACCACCTCTAGACAATGTCTAGAAGTGAAATTCTTGATTTTTTACTCAAATATCTCAAAAATTAAAAGTTAAATCGCACAAATGAATTTACTGAAGACCTTAATTGTAGAAATTAATTGAATTAGTGACTACAGACATCCTATAAAGAGGCTTTGCACCATCATGTGTTGGCAGCAATGACAGGAGGCACAACAGTAGAGTCTTAATTTCATTCCTGGGCAACTGAATTCCTTCTTATATACTGTAAATCAGATTAGACCAGATGGAATGGACTACTTCGATGATGTGGTGGCCAACTTCAATTGCAAGGCATTGTTTGTCATCCAGGGGACAAATATGCAAAGCTTTATTACATTAATAGGTCATTGACATTAAAAGTTCTCAACAAGACAAAAAAAACTTATATTTTACAACCACCACTCACCATGCGGGGCTATTCCGTGAGGTTCCCTCCACACTTACTACCACTACATTCTATATTTACATACATAACATACAACACTCAACTCACATATCGATTTTTACGGAGGGAGGAAACTGGAGATCCCGGAGAAAACCCTTGTGGCAAGAGAGATAACAACAAAACAAACAAACTCAACTCACATATGATCCAGACTGAGCCAGGGCTCGATCCCAGGAGCGGTGAGAGGTAAGTGGTAAACCTCTATGCCCCCCTTGCCACCCATAATTGGACAAGACAATAATTTAAAAAAAGTAGACAGTTCTAAAACTGAGTAAATTTCTCAAAGCTCATTGGGTCATCATTTCAAAATATCATTTTTGGGTCGTCATTTGAGATATCATCTTCATGTTATGTTTTGCTCTCTGGGTGGCCCATAATTCCTTGCAATCCAAGATGGCTGCAAAATTGTCAAAGTAGTCCTTTATTGTTGCCTCCTGTCATGGTTGTCACCTGGTGATAGTGAAAAACCTCTTGCTAGTGAGTAAGTCAGCTGTCCACAGTTTCTAGTTGAGCTGGCTCATTTTTACACGACTTGAAGTTGTGAAAGGCTTATATGGCAATCTTCTTCAGTCGTTTCATCTAAGGCTCGTAATTTACCTATTACGTATGTTCTTATTTGATATCTGAGCCCATCCCACATGGCGCATTGCCTCATCTATCTTGCTAGTGAGCATTTCAACTTGCCGTTGAGGGGCCAAACCATTGCTGTCCTAAATTATGGATCCTTCAATTATTTTTCATTTTTCCTTGTTTCAGACACAAAAAGAGGTGAAATATATGCTCAACGGTTACCTTGGAATTAAAAAAATTGCCAACAAAACGAAACCTGAAGCAGTAACCTTTCTACCACCATCCAATGTTAATCTGCCCAAAGATGTGGACTGGAGAAAGAAAGGCTATGTCACTCCAGTGAAAAACCAGAAAGCATGTGGATCTTGTTGGGCATTCAGCACAGTGAGTTTGATCAGAATTACATGTATATTCATCTTTTTTATATCCATTTCTTTGCTTAATGGCAACAATGATTGTTGCAAGACCAAAGAAATGCGGCTTATTCACCTATTGGGCACTCTTAGTCCCAACGGGATTAATGAACGCTTTATTTTCAACTAACCTTTCCTTTTGTCTTTTGATTGTTTGTTTTTGTTTCCTTGCCTACCTTGCTCTCATTGGTTTCTTTTGTCTTATTCTATCATATATACACTCCTTTCTACCACTTCTTTCTCTTTTACTCCGACGAAGGACTAGCGTCCGAAACGTCATTAAGTTTTTTCATCTTTTCACGGTGTATAATTTACCTTTTCATCATTACTATATCCATTTCTGTTAATTACAAAAATCATTTTCAGACAATCTTGGTCAAAAATGTTGAGAAATATTTAGTTTTAATGGTATTTTCATGAAAAACATGAAAAATTCCCCTGGTTTGTTATATGTTATTTTTTCCTTTACCTCAGAAGTCTCAGGAGGGGGGAGTTTGGAGGAGAATCTCATAAATTATGTCTGACAATTTTTTGAGTATTATTGTGCACTATCACAACCTTTTTTGTCATTCTTTTTATGCTTGTTTTTAGACTGGTTCCCTAGAAGGACAACACTTCAAGAAGACAGGAAAACTAGTGTCTCTTAGTGAGCAGAATCTGGTTGACTGTTCCCGAAAATTTGGTAATCCTGGGCTGTGAGGGTGGATGGATGTACTGGGCATTTAATTACATCAAAGCAAATCATGGGATTGATACTGAGGAGAGCTATCCCTTATGTTGGGGTGGTAAGTGATCAGAGTCCTATTTGATATGTATTTTGACTATTGTTTGGTTTCAGAAGATTTCCATACCCCACCATAGAGAAATTTGAAAAAACGTGCTACCCAAATCACCCTCTAAAATTTCCAATTTTCTTTCAAACAAACAAGTAAATTTTTTTTTCTCTGACCCCCACCCCCTGGGAATTTCCATGTCCCTTCTTGGTGTGGTATGAATATTTTTCTGGATCCACACATTTCTTCTTTTCACTCTGGATTGGAAAGAAAGGAAAGAAGGAAGAGAATGAATCTCAACTTGACTGTGAATCCATCCATTCATTCCTATTCTTCCATCCCTCCACTCTCATACGCACACATGCATGAATGCATCCATGCCATCCATTTACCCATCCATCCATCCATCCCATCCATTTATCCCACCAGTATATCCCTCCCATCCATCCATCCATCCATCCATCCCATCCATTTATCCAACCAGTATATCCCACCCATCCTATCCATCCATCCACCCATCAATTTACATCTACTGTAAATCAAAAACAGGAAGAATCGTGCCACTTCACAAGGGAAGGTATTGGTGCAACACTCACTGGATACGTGGACATCAAAGCTAAAAGTGAAAAAGACCTACAAATAGCTTCAGCATCAGTGGGTCCCATCTCAGTAGCCATCGACGCAAGCCAATCATCTTTTCATTTTTATAGTAGTGGTGTCTATGACGAACCAGATTGTAGTACAACAGATTTAGATCATGCAGTGCTAGTGGTTGGTTATGGTGTAACGAACAATGGCACTGATTATTGGCTGGTTAAAAACAGGTTAGTGAATCAACACTGCTCCAAAATGTTGCAATTATTCCAGATGTAACGAATACTCGCCATCATGAACCACAATGAAATATCATATTTTGGATAACTCTGCCGACTCGTTGCTAGAAATCTTTACAATTCCTTCTTTTTACACGATTAATTCTCTGTAGTTGATCTACGCGGATTCATCTAGAAGGTTCTATGAAACATTACATGTTACTGATATCTATGTATCAAATTCTTTCCTTACCTCGTGGTAATCGTTCCCAATCCCAAATAATGAAAATTTGAACGAACTTAGAATCTACTGATTATATGGGCTAAAACCGTTGGTCTAAGATCTACGGATCTGACAACAAGGGTGCTATAGCGATGGAACGTTGGCCTTTTCTACTGTAAGTCCTTCAGCTAGGATCGTGGGTTCGATTGCTCACGATGTGAATAAAGTCTATATGAAATATAATATAAATAAATTTGTTGTGAAATGTGATCGTTATATATACCAAACATTTTTGTTAAGAAAACTAAGTTCCTGTTTAAGAACCTAAATTCTTTTATATATGAACCTTTTTAGGCTAACATTGGAAAGTCTAGGTTCGTATACGCGGGTTTTTACTGTGAGGTTATAGGCTCCCTTGACACAAGGAGTTTTCTTAATTAAGTTCTTCGTTTTTCCCATCTAACTTCTCTTAAAATTATTACAAGATATATATAATTCTATATATTTTCAACCATTTCAGCTGGGACACGACTTGGGGCATGGATGGTTACATCATGATGTCGCGTAACAAGAACAACCAGTGTGGTATTGCAACCAATGCTACTTATCCACTGGTTTAAGATATCAAAACCTTGGTGGAATAAACTTCAAACTCCCCGACGTCTTTAAAGTGTTTAACAGCAATAAGTAGATAATTTAATGTGTTTTAATAATGTCATTGAATGCTATGCAAATACTAAGGTACTAGTATGGAAACAAATGCATTAATAGAAAAAACCCGAAGCCATACGTTCTTGAATTGAGCGGGAAAATGGCGGATTAGACGACCGTGGACGCATCAAAGACAAACATTTTGTAACATTTAAGTTCATTAATTATCGCTTTTGTTAGTTTGTTTTTTTCTTTGTAACTTTCCTATTGCCAAAATGCCAAAAATTTAATTTTGAAGCAAAGAGCAAACAATGTGAACTTTAAATATGTAATAGTAAATATTTTTAGGAAACAACACCACCACCACACCACCAACAACAAACAAACAAAAAACACTAAGTAAAAAAAACTAAAAAATATTGTTTTTCTTAAAGTATTTTACAAAATTTTGTATATCTGTTCAACAGCTTTTTACTAAGAATAGAAAAGAAAATGTAACATTTGCTTGAAAAGCTTGGAAAGGTTATTATTTAAAAGCCAATAAGAACTCCAGCGTTAACAATTTTAATAAACTCATAATCGTTAAATTGAGTAAATTGAGTAAAAAGTGTTTTCCACCTTGCCACATTACTACGATTGCCACATTGCTACATTTTTCAGATTACCGAATTCCATATTTCCATATTTACACCTTGCCACACAAGATTTACAGTTGTATGTGATTCATGTTATCCATATTACATAAATCCAGTGACTTGCAAACTATTTCACGAATTCTATTCTGATTTTTCCTGACACAATTTCAAGAATTAACTTCAAATATTTGAGCTTTTTTCTAGAACACTCAGAAATTAGGCGGGTCATTTTTAAAACGTGTAAATTTAGTAAAACGAGCAAAAGCATTGTCTCTGCAGCGCTATCCTTGAATTATCTCTGACATTGGTTGTTTCGCGGCAAAGCTGCAGATGAGACAAACTTTTTCTCTCGCTCTCTTAATTCACATAAACATGTTCGAATTGTTTTTGGGTCAAGACTAAATCGATATTAAACTCAAGAATAGTTTGATTCAAAAAATACAAACAAATAAAAAAACACAAAACGTGCGCTGGCTAAAATAAATATTCCAGCCAACATCAAGCATTGTTCTGCATGGTCGCTCACGTCAATCCAAAAACTAAAAAAATCATGATCGCCAAAAGTTCTACTCCGGTCACGTAACCAAAAAAACAAAAAGTTTTCCGTTTTTTATAATTAAATATGATAAAAAAGCATTACCAAAAAAGCCGCTATCTATTTGTTTTTGACGTTTAATTTATTCCAGATATTTCCAAACAAACATGTATCATATTATTATCGTCGATAATTTTCAACTTCCGTTTAGGCGTGGGAGGCGTCTTATATATACACGATATCGCCTTAGTGACTTTATCTCGTGTTCCAAGTAGAGAAATCGCTTTGTGACTTGAAAGACGACGAATTGTCTGTATAATTCTTATCGTTTCGGTAGTTCGTTGTCACTCTTTCGAGGATTTTCGTCTAGAATTTAATGATCTAGCGTAACTGACTTGAGTTGAGCATTGGACTCTGTAAGATTTTCAAAATGAAGGTATGTCGATAGCTGTTTAGATGACTTCAACACCTATTTATGTTCATTTATTAATAGTGTCATTAATTGTGTAAATTGTGTTATGCTTTTATTTTATGAAACGGGAAAAGTATCCTTAAATCGTGAGTCAGTGGCGAGTCGGGGTTTTCGTGTTACAATCTCGAGAAAAGAATTCGCTAAATAAAGCATCTACACCCCATTGAATAGACGACGAATTGTCTGTATTACCGTTTCATCCTTATCGTTTCGGTAGTTCGTTGACTCTTTCGAGGATTTTCGTCAAGAACTCAATGATCTAGCGTAACTGACTTAAATTGAGCATTGGACTCAGTAAGATTTTCAAAAATGAAGGTATGTCGATAACTACTAGATAACTTCAACACTATTTATGTTCATTTATTAATAGTGTCATTAATTGTGTAAATTGTGTTATGATTTTATTTTATGAAACGGGAAAAGTATTTAAATCGTGAGTCAGTGGCGAGTCGGGGTTTTCGTGTTACAATCTCGAGAAAAGAATTCGCTCAATAAAGCATCTGCACCCCATTGAATACCTTCCAACTATAGCCAAAGGTCGATAAAAAAGCCGATATCTTCAAATCCAAGGCAACTTCCTTATCAGCGGCTCTAATACTTTCCTATCCTTTTCATCCAAAGTAATTAGTTAAGGGTATCAAACTTTTAATATTCTTTATAAGATGAGATTTTGTTTTAGTTTTCAGTAAGAGAATAGCATTTGTTTGACCTGATCCATAAATGTCACTGACGTCAATCCCAAATGACGTCAAAACATTCTTTGGAATTCTTTTCGCCAAAATTAATAAATAATTAAATCTTTCTGTTAGGTATTTTCGAAAAGTTAATTTGATTCCATTTCTTAATAGTATTAGATTTAGGTTTAAAAATAAAATTAAATTACAAGCTTAGTAAGTATCGTTGAAGTCTAAATCACCCTCAAGACATTGTTTTTAAAATTATCCATGACTGAAATACCTAAATTTCTCCTGTTCAAAAAAAACTGATATTTTCAAATGTGAATTAATATCTGTAACCATGTGTATTAAAGCTATTAGTTTATAAATAAAAACTTTTTATAATAATAAAAAGCTTGCGAAGATGATTTCATGGATAATTATATAATAAACATATTACATAGGGCGCTTGGAGATACGAAATTTATCTTGTAGTGTTGAAAATCTCTCACGAGCGAGTGAGCGCAGCGAACTCATGAGAGATATTTTTAAACACTCCAAGATAAATTTCGTATCTCCGCGCGCCCATATAATATCCTCTGTTCATTTTAGTCACTTTGATTGACGGTCGTCAAAATGCTAGATACGAGACATTGAACATCCTGGGTCGCACTTCAAGGATAATAGTAGTACTACGGATACCTTACTGATCGCATAACAAAATCCATTTATGTACGCCAAAAATACCATGTTAGATAGATGTCAATCCCCTTTACTCTTGAAAAGACAAAAGGTCGGCAGAAGAACTGCAGATAAAAATCTCGGTGGTAAAAGAAAAAAAAAAAAAAAAAAAAAAAAGAGACAGAGAAAACAATGAGTGTCTCCGAAAATAATTTCAGTCACATCTATTTGACCCGTCTATTGCATGTGAGTATCCTCAAACCAGCACGTAACATTCCCCACCCTGCAAAGACTTGTCATTCTTATTGCGCATGCTCGACGAAATGCCAGATTCGTGTATACGTTGACAGTAAGAGTGACATGGCTCTGGTCACTAGTGCCCGCACACAGGGTAAAGTTTTATTGAACGATTTTGTCCATGTACACATTTTAAAAATAGCACTCATTCGCGCGGCAGCTGACAAGCTGAATGAAAGTTACTGCCTCGCATAAAAGCGCTTTATAAAATAATTATTATGCATCTCGCGTTCTGATTGGTTTAGGAGTGCGTGCTTTATGAAAGCGCACACACAGTACGATCGCGCACTTTTAGTTGCTTCATTCCTATCTGAAATACACTTATTGTGAATTTAAATTTTCTAAAAGGAATAAAAGACCTGCTTGCTGTGCTGCAGGCAGTTATAAAGTACTTGGGGATTGGCAGAAAACTCGAGAAGTGTCGAGAAGCACTTCGCGCGCGCGTTTTCTATTTCTTCATTAGAACAATTTTACGAGGCAAATATGGAAGGTAAAATTTTGAATATACTTAGCCGCCGGGTAAAAGCTCATTGACTTTACTGAAGCCGCTGAAATATGACATGTCGGCCACTACTACCGCGTCGTGTCATACAGTAATAGAGGTTATCAGTAGATTTATAGATCAGCTAGGCAAACGACCATTAGAACCGATGACCTTAACCAACCCTCTTTAAAAAGATATCGACTCGCTATACGATATTAGGGGTAATGTCACTGCTGTCACGGACAATGCATTGCTCTTTATACAATGCGCGCATTAGATCGGCTTTATTTTCAAAGGTAGATTATCGTGAATTTGAAATGGCTTTCATATTTTAAGAGCGCTATAATTGGATAGGTGATTCTATTCGGTTTTTGATTGATTGAAAGTGAAAACCATTAAACAGTAGTAGCAAGCTTCCCTAAAAGCCCATAAAATAATTTTAAAGATCTTTCGTTAGCTCCATATTTTGTTAAATTCGTATATTAACCAAGACATTGTATGTATACATGTAAATCCTTTATCCGTCCCAACCACACCCCGGTAACCACGTATATAAAAACAAGATTTTCCAAGCTAGACTTACAAATTACAGTGATGTGAAGTTTTCTTGTAAAACGGAAATAATGTTATCTGTTTATTGCTTTGATCTTTGTTCTACTAGATTAGCGTGGTTGTTCTACTTAGCTTCGTGGTTTTTCTTGTCAGTCAGAGATTACGGATATGTATTGTACCTTCGACTGTTCAAACCATTTCTTGAAGCTTATTCTGCGTTCCATAATATACACTACGTTATAAAGATTCTCAAAATTCATATTTTCAACTTTAGCTTTGCTAAAAAAACGTCTAAAAACCCTTCTAAAAGTCCGTAAATTAAAATATCAAGGCGCGCATTATTTTAACCATTTTTTAGCCAAATTCTTTTAGTGCCATTCGTTCTCGGACCGACTCTGTGTAACCCAACTGTCAAGTCATATCAACTTGAAAAAAAAAAAAAATTTTTGTAAGCGTTGGTCGGTTTTGATCGGCTGAAGGCGTTAAAAAAATATTAATAATGTCTTTTCATGACGACGTACCTACCTATCCCCTCTAGCTAAGTGTTCTCACTTCTCGTAAAAGGAGGCTAAAATGATGGACTATTCTTCTATAATATTATCAATTGTATTGAATAATGAACTTGTTGTCATTCTACTGTTTGTTGCTCAGTCTTAACCTTTCTTTTTCTTCGTTAAATTCTTCAGTAATAGTGAAATCCTTAAAGATTAGGTGCTAGTCACTAGTAGGCGTTAATCAAGTTTTTTCGAGAATTTTTCTCACCAAAAGTTCAAAAGGCTAGTGAGCGCATGTTACACGATAAAACTATTAGGATAAATCGTTTCCCAACTGTCGCTGCATGTACACATTGAATTTTGTTGAAAGTTTCGGCTTCAAGTTTCTCTGGTGCAAAACATATGCCAATTGTAGAGTCTCTGACGTTATCACGAAATGTAACTATTTCTCTGCTGTCACTAGTAAATTAAATCTATTTAACACATTTCTTGTTGCTTGGCAATGGTATCATTGACGTACTTAAAATTCAAATATGAATATTTTATTTACACTTAATAAGGTATCTCTGTCGAGCAAAGAGTGTTTTTAGATAGAGTTGTCTTACCACCTGTTCACAATGAGGAATAACAATATTTGCAACTATAACGTAACTGACTGCGAAGTTTTCTGAACTGCTGCACTGACGAAAAGACAAGTTTCAAAACAACTGACTCCAAAAAACAAGTAAGCCACTAGCATATCTTATGACTAGAATGCGAAAATAAACTCTTTATGGTTTAAAAAGCAAGAATTAGAAAATTAAGAAAATTGAAATCTAACTAAAGTTTGCATACTATGACAAAAACTTTTCGACATAACAAACTGGTGTCATAATAAGTTGTTTACGAAAAATTTGATTTATTATTACCTAGTCCACGAATAATCTTGAGTCACCAGAATCCCTCTTAAAATATAAGCTATCTGACCACAGTTTTAACAGATATAGAGGAAACATTCGCAAATATGCTAGTGTATTGTCGGTGTGTCATTCGAGACAACCACAAGACATGGAGGTCTTCCGGGCCAAACTTATCTAAACCTTATTCATTTTGTTTATTACTGGGAAAGGAAGTGCTGGTTTGACATGAGAACTTTTGAAATCACATCTGGTGTTAATGCTCCAAATCTTAAGAAAATATAAAATTGTTTTTATTATGAATTTGTCTAAGCGTGTTATTTCAATTTAGAGTGATGCATGTTCGAGCGTGACGTATTTTCGTCACGAAAACGCGATGTCTCGCGACATTACCCAAAGTGCCTTCAGGGCAGGATTCCCAAGTGGATGTTCGGAAGGGCTTCGGTAAAGTTAAACGGCGTGAAAGGAAATTATCGAGGCCTTGAATTTCATTTAAAAGGGTTTTATGAATGTGTATATGAGTTTAGATCAATTCTAATCCACTAGAGTCTATACGATATGTGAACAGAGACTGTCTACGGCCTCCTATACCATGCGAGTTCTGTCCAACTGATAAACAAAGTTTTAACCATTCCGAGTCTAGAGTGTTTAATATATGCACCTCTAGAGAATTATTACCAAGAACTGTCGACTTCAAAACCTCTAATGGCAGGGACAAGAGGACGTTTACGATGAGTATCCTCGATTTTAAAGGTGAATTTGAACGAACTCATCTTCTTTATATTCGTTTATTTGTCTAACATGTTGAAATTGTACAGATGTTTTGATTTCGTGGAGGACGAAATAGGTTTCATGCACAGATTTTTCGTTTTATCTTTCCATGCTTTGTACCACGCAATATATTTTCTAAGTTAAGTAAATAATGCTTATAGCTCTTTATCCAAAAGGAGTGCGTATTATGGACTTTGGAGCATCGAACTTGTCATTGCGCTTTGTTAGAAACTTAGGAATTAAAACTAAGCAAATAACACCAGAGAAGTTAATGATTTATACCTCGTATCCTAATGAATGTGTTAAAATTTTCAGCAAATTAACTCGAAACTATCCGGCCAAACCTTGCTTTACAAACAACAATTTATCTGTATTGTGGATTCGATGTGTTATTTTATGTTTAGGGTTAGTACTTAAATTGGAATAGAAAATGTCATTGTGTATTACCAAAAGCTAATATCAGAGAACAGAATTTTTCTGCTTTCAAAAAAAATTAATATGTTAATATTTATACAAAGATCTAAGTAATCTGGCTTGTAGTGTTTGACAATTCCTTCGCCCAGGCCAAACCTGTTGCTTTATTGCTAAAAGATACGACATTCTTCAGTCAAGAAGTCGTTCTAATGCCATCAGAATATATTTGAGATTATGATAGTTGAGTTTTTAATCATTTATAGCTCTAAGGCACTGATCAAGACAACTCTTTTGTTATTACAGGAAATATCCCGAAATCGTCATAAACCACTTGTTTCCGTTTTCCGTCGCTGTCATTTCTTCGATCACGTATAGTAATCTCTTTGATTCTCGTTTAATTATCGAAAAATTCAATGTCGATAGCTTGGTGAATAACTGGAAAGTACAAATCTCACTACTCACTGCACATCCCAATTATTTCTGTGTGACGTGACTTTTAGACTAGAAAATTGTACTCAAAATATATTAAAAATGAAGCTTTTTGACACTTTGAGCATATTTAATTTCCCTTTAGATTAAATAATTCGATACTATTTTACTCAATTTAGAATAATTATTTTCAAAGGGGTTAATTTTGACAAGAAATTTCCAAGTGTAAGGAAAGAAATCGATCGAAAAGACCGTCTTCATTGATGCAGAACTAATTCTGTTATTGTCTAATCTCGCTGAGTTTTAAAAGCAAATATGAGCCGTGTCAAATTTATTATTGTTTAGGAGAAATTGTTTTCTGTTTCTACTAGATTCTAAAATATTATTTTTGTCATGCATGCTAGCATTAGAATGGCTTTTTTGGAAAGCCTGTTGAGTGCAACCGCACGCAAGAATGTTAATTTATCCGTGATATTAGTGAGCGATTGCATTTTTTACTTGACGTAATCTAGAAGAACTTACACGACGAACTTCAAATATATGTTTTCGCTTGTAGTTTTACAGAAAGCAAACGAAGCATCTTTTTGGGAATCTGAAAACATACTTCAAAAAATTTAATTTAGCGGAGTCTTCATAACAAAAATTCTTATCACATTATGGCAGTATGACATTTTGGTAAAAGCTTGCTAATCCAATAAAACAGACTTGAAATGTGATCCCTTAGTTTGCTTTCTATGTACTTGCAATATAAATCGACTCAAAACTCTTTATTTACAAAATGAATTATCTTTTGTCCCTCAACCATACTGACGTCAAAAGAGGAATAACTTTCCCAAAAATGTTCTGTATCAATCATTTATATTTTTTTCTTTGTTTTCCTTGAATTGGATTTACAAATTTTGGTTTCTTTTGTGTGAAGATAATGTCACATGCAGGGATATTTATAAAAAAGAATATTTTCTATTTTGAGAATGTAGACCGTTAATTGCTTACAAATTTTACCAAGTGTTATTTAATGTAAAGATTATAATTTTTACATCAGATACATTTTGTAGAATTTGAATAAAAAATATCTTTCAAAATACCTCTTGTAATAATTAGTATCAGACTTATAAGACTTATATAAGGTGTCTCATCTTGAAAGCTTTAACGATTTTAAAGTTGAGGAAGCGTTCTCTTATTTATAAAACAAATCATATCAACCTACAAAAACAAGTTAGTTTTAAATTGCTCATGTACTTTATCCAGTGAAGTATGAATAAAGCATAAAGTATTAATTTTTCAATTCGACAAATTTTCAATTTAGATTAGTATTTTTGACTCATTAGCTACTTGTTTGCCTATTTAAAAAATTACTTCGTATTTACTCATTTTTCTGGTTTTCAACATGTAAATTAGCAATTGTGTATTAAGGACAAAAACTGTGTCTGGTTGGCATTGCATTGAATTGTGGGGCTGTTTGAGGGGACATGTTTCCAAGATGGCAGATACCTCATCCTCTAAAACAGCTAATTAATTTTTGCCCCAATTTATTTTTCAGTTCTCAGTTGTGCTACACAATGTCAGCTCTTGTAAGCATTCGTAACCAAGGAGAAAGAAGAAGTAAGAAGCAAGGAACTAGTGCAGTTTTTAAGTACTAATGTAATTTAGCAAAACAAAATGTTTTTGAGAGAGAGCATTTCAATTTATATCAAAATTTCTGTCAAATTTGACTAACTGTCATTGAACAAAATCAGAATTGCCCTATTTCACTATGACGTCACTGCTTGTTCATGTGGGAATAGAATCACCAAATCCAATAGAAAATTTAACAAAACAGAACAGTTTAATCTGAAATAGCCTCATTATATTTCATATAATTTTTGTTTATATGACTAAAAATATTCTGAGTGTTTGCTGGCTATTCTTCTTCTCTTCGTGGATTGATACAGGTCTTAGAACAATTTTCGATGAATTTGCGTTGATTTGATCCCCTCTGACCACCATGATCCTTTGCATTTAAAACAATAGATTGTTTTGATGTGACGTCATAGTGAAATAGGGCAATTACAAGCTCTAAGAGTGTTAGAAATTTACAGAGAATATAATGATACCTAGTAGGACCACGCTCTCTCAGATGACGATTTCTTTTGTTAAATAAATTAAAATTCAAAATTTGCCCCAGAAAGTGCTCTGACAGGTGATAGTTTCTGTCAGACTGTTGTGTAACAAATTATTGTATTTTATCAAATTGTTTTTTTGTAAAAGATTAGTGGACAAAATAAAAGTTATATATAATCAGAATAAAACGTCAGTAAGTTTTTTCATCTTTTCTTACCCTTTTATCATTACTTTTTGTACTCAACAGAAATGCCGCCAATATCATCAGAGCTTTCATCAGCTTCCATCCAAGCACAAGAAACAAATAAGAAACCCTGCAATGGAGACTCAACAAATAATAAACTACACTCTCTGTTCCCACCTCGTATGTCTTCCAAGAAAAAATTAAAATGGTCAATAGATAAAAATAAACAGGAGAACCCCAATAATCATGAGAAGGATAAGCCAAGTGATATCCAATCAAGACTTACTTCTAAATCTGCATCATCCTTTTTCAGCCCCAAGCCTGTCATAGTTATTCCTCGAAAAGATGATAACCCTAAAAATAAGGAGACAAATTCTTTAAATAGTTCTAAAGTGGCAAATTTGACTCAGAACTTTGAGAAAAAAGGAAATAAGAATGAAAACCAAGGATATCTTTCTCCTTTTTGTTTGTCTGAGGATGAGTCACTCATTAGCACACCACATTTGTCTGATAAAAGCTTAGCAAGATCATCTATTGGGTCGATGATAAACCATATAGACAAGGTGGTTGAAGAGACTATAAAAACTGAAAGGACATATGTGAAAAATCTTCAAGAAATTATTGAGGTACATGTTTTAGTGTTTTATTCAATAATTTTTATTCAAATATAAAAACTTTTGTTATATTTTTTACTTATTTGTTTATTCATCCATCCATCTATTCTTCCCTCCCTCCCTCCCTCCCTCCCTCTCTCCATCTATTCATCCATCCCTCCCTCCCTCCCTCTCTCCATCCTTCCATCTATTCATTAATTCATTCACATTTGTTATATTTTTTATTCATTTGTTTATTCATCCATCCTTCCCTCCCTCCCTCCCTTCCTCCATCCCTCCCTCTCTCTATCCATTAATCCATTAATCCATTAAACCATTAATCCATCCCTCCATCCCTCCATCCATTCATTCATTCAAAATTTGCCCACTTTAGTGGCTAACGCTTTCTTATTGTAATTTTTTACAGGGCTACTTAAAATGTATGCACATGAAAAACTGTCCAATCTCCAAACAAAATGTCAAGGACTTATTCATCAACATCGAAAATATCTTTGAATTCAACAGGTAACAAAGAGTTATTCATTTTCTTCAAACCTTCTATTTTTGTCTTTTGATAAATATAATTCGGGGCTGGTAGTGGCACATCAACACAGTTTCTCTTCATCCACAGAAATTTAATTGGAATTTAGGTGATTTTTGCAAAGGGGAAAAAAATCTTGAAGCAATGAAGGGAGAGACACAAAAAATATTTTCACCTGTAAAGCACAGGTAGCCCAAGCTTGGTTTCTGTGGTGTCCTGTTATAAGGAAATGTATGGGGAATCATCAAAAATTTCAATAAAATCATCAAAACGTGAAATAAAGCCTCGAAATTTTACCTAATCATTGAGAAATAGCACTTCTTTCGCTCTGCGTGGTTATTTTTTGAATTTAGCCCGTTTTAAGATTTTTTTTTTTTAGTGGTGGGTAAAAAAAATCTTAAAACGGGCTAAATCTGGGAACGAGAATGCTCTTTTTCATCAAAAAGAGGTGCCGAGTCCAGGAATGGAACCTGAGGCTGAGGCGAACAGAAAGCACTTTATCATATGACCCGTATCTGCCCGGGCTTTTAGAAAAACCTTCGAGAAAATGATGTGAGCAGGGCCGTACGGTTTTGAGCGAGAAGAGCCGTACGGATCCGTATACGGCCCTGATCGAATCCGCGCGCTTTCTCTTTTTTAGCTTTTATTTACCATTTCTTTCTTTCTTTTTTTTTTTATTTTTCTTTTCGTGAGGGCCATATGATAAAATGCTTATTGACTGAGTGAGGTCGGGCCATACGGGAAAATATTTGGCTGTTGGTCATTTGTACGGCATCTCTTTTTCACTTCTGATTTAACCCTTGATTCTCGCTAAGCTACATGCCCAGTGCATTCCCAGTCGTGCATGTTTTCTTGTATGGTCGAAAACGTTTAAGAAATTTTAGTCGTGGCTTATTAAAAAAATTTCCTATTTTTTCAGGGAATTTCTGAAAGAGCTGGAGAATGCTGATGACGACCCTGTAGAGATTGCGCAGTGTTTTGTGGGCAACGTAATGAACTCTTTCTTTTATATTTTCATTTTGATGGAAATCCAAGTGATGTATACTTTTATACTTTGCAGGAAAATGGTTTTCAAACCTACACTGACTACTGTACTCATTACCCGAAGTAAGTGTCACGATTCGTAGACGTGGTTGAAGTTTGTTTGTTCTTGATATTAATAGACCAGGGGCGGATCCAGGATTTTGTTCAGGGAGGGGTGCACCATTAGAATCAAAGGGAAAAAAACAGTATTGGTTATCTTCGAAGTAGGGGCACAGAGTGAAACCAGGGAGGGGTGTGCAACCAGTGCACCCCTCCCCTTGATCCACCCCTGTAGACCCAGCTGATGCTTTTACCATTAAAGATCACGTGTCATTCTCTTAAGTATCGCTTTTTTGTTTAACGGTTGTGCATGGGAAAACACATGAATATGGATTCAAAAAATCATATTCTCAAGAGAATGACACCGTGGTCTGAAATGGAAAATATTCCCAACAGATTACTTCAACGATACGGCGGCCATCATCTTGGATCACAAGTCATGATGGGGCGTCCCGGGGGCAAACAAATCTTTGTTTATACAGTAATGATGTCGATTGATATTAACAGCTCACCACAAGAGAATACAGAAAATGGCCGCCGTATCGTCAAAGTAGTCCATTTGAAACCAATGAGTAACTACTTAGAGACGTGGTTGTTCTTTTTAGTTACACGAATAATGGTATTAGAATGCGCGATTTCACAGTGCATGTTTCATCGCGTGATATGTCCCCATTAAAGATCACAACTTTTGAACACAGGGAAAAAGCTATTTGACGAAAATATAACCAGAAATACTACCATTCTTTTTGAGTGCACCCCTTTGTACTGAGTCCCGAGAGGAATTGCTGTTGGGGACAAAGCAATGGATGATTTTTGCGTGAGAAAAAACAGCCTATTGTTTTGTCCCTCTGTGTCACAAGCCAGAATAAGAAAACAACAACAACAACAACAAAAACGAGAAAACAACAACAACAACAAAAACGAAGCAAAACAAACAGCAAACGGAATAAATATTGCACATACATCTATTATCCCCCTCCCCCCCCCCCCAAAAAAAGACTTTGAAGAAATACTGAGCGTATTGCGTCGTTTTTAGATCAGTCGAGATTCTTACAGAATGCACGAGACAGAGGGAGTCGGCTACATTTATCCAGGTAAGAAGAGTGGTATATTTTCAACTATACAACCGGATACATTGGATTTCCAATCAGTTGTTGAGATTCTTTGATTTCATTATCTGCTGCAATGATATGGCCAACACTGACTACCATGTGCTGTCAACCAGAAAGAATTCAATTAAAAACTCAGTTATAACTTGCAATAAGCCTGAAGCGAGATGACGTTTTACCCCCGACTCTATACCATAATAGTTTTTAAAATTCTTTCATATTAAATTTTTCGATTCCTTAGAGAATACAGGGACAATAGTCATAATTAAAGAACAAAAGCAGTGTGAAAAGGATTATGGTCTAGAGACGGGGGTAAAACGTCATCTCGCTTCAGGCCTATTCAGCTGGAGCCAGTTGTACAAAGCTTGAACAATAAGTTGTTCACCGAAGCTATACATCGAATAGTTATCCATATGAGGATTAAATCCGGTGGATAATTGCTATTCGAGCCGCGGGTTTATCCACTGGATAAGATATATTCGGTTATAGTGCTTACCGTGGTATTCAGGCTTTGTAAAGCGTCTCCCCTGATGAACATCCCACACGAGACAGGAAATGACGCAATGAAAAAGAAATAAAGTTATTCCTTGCAATTCTTATTTACATCTTTATTTTCTGTTTTTACTTTTGTTATGCGAGCAATCAAAACTAAGGAACTATCATGATAATCACGTGACGGCAGCCATGTTGGATTACAAGAACATTACAATCGTTTTACATGAGTGTAAAGTTCTAAATACCCAACACGGTATAACAAACTAGGATTTTAATAAAGCTTCTTGTTCATAGCTTATCTGACTTTTCTCTCACAACTCGGTCATGCCATGTGTCTCTATCTAGACCATAATACTTCCTATACACACAGGGATCCCGACACTACAGTGAGAAACACTTGGAATAGGACACTTGCCCTAGCACACTTTCTTTTGTTCAGTTAATTAGCACCAATTGTTCTACCATTCCCAGGAAAAACAAATTTGAATAAAAAAGAAAATTCGCTAAGAGAATTCCCCTATTCAATTTCTGAGAGTAAAGCATCCTATTGTTATGTCATCTTTTCTCACATTGCCGCCGGCAATTCTTTTTTTGTTGCTTTTTTGATAGGAAATACAAATGGCTCTTGGTCACTCGCTGCCTCTTGGCTCGTATCTGTTGAAGCCAGTACAAAGAATCTTGAAATATCATTTACTGCTCCAGGTACATGATAAAAGATACCTTATGCTAGATAGCTCAGAGGACATCATTACGTTTGACTTGCTTATTTTGTTCTACTTAAAGACAATAGACCTCTAAAGTAATCACTGAAAAACAATATCCATTTTTTCTTAGGAAATGAGGAAACATTTTGATAAAGATAATGATTTTGAAGGCTACGAAATCATATGTGTAAGTAACTGGTATTGTGTAGATGTTGATTGATGAAACGTACGGACCTCTCTTACAGAACGTACTCGGTACGACATGCCGTAACATTTAAACGGCGTCCCATTAGAATGGTTATTTAATGAGTGGGAAACGGATGATACTGACTTACAGCAC
Organism: Actinia equina; assembly: GCA_011057435.1. NCBI lineage: Eukaryota > Metazoa > Cnidaria > Anthozoa > Actiniaria > Actiniidae > Actinia > Actinia equina. The sequence goes on along the minus strand of WHPX01000470.1, from coordinate 53,032 downwards.
GTACACAGTACGACATGCCGTAACATTGAAATGGCGTTCCATTAGGATAGTTATCGTATGATGAGTGGGAAACTTACGGTGTTGGACATATACTTGTACAAGTTATAGTCATTTTATATATATAAATCAATTTATAATTCAAACTTACAAGTTAGGTAGTGTACATTCTTACAAGTTATTGCATGCCGTAACATTAAATGGGTTATCCTATGAGTGATCCGATAAAAAGGACGGTACTCACTTATGACATCTAAGTGGCTTCCCATAGGAATAACACAGCCTTCCGTACCGAATTAGTGCTGGGTTTCAGTTTTCGACCCTCTTTTTGGGGGGATAGTTCAGAACTGTTTTTATTTTTTATTAACTGTATTATCTTCGTTATCTTCAGGATGCTTTGTTCGCCATGACTGGTGTAGCAAAACACATCAACGAGATGAAGAGACAACACGAAGCTACACTTCACCTTCAGGTAAACGAAAGTCTTCGCTGTTATTTACACATCTATTCAAAAATCGTTAAAGGTTTTGTTGCGTCTTTCATACCAAGCTTGAAATGTGTCGTGAATCAGACGTAAATATTGTCAGCACAGATTGAGGAAATATGCTGGAAAAACGTTCAGACAAAGTTTGGGAAACACCCATTTCGTTGTTGTATTATTTACATTACCCATAGTTAATCTTGGATTTTATGATACAAGCAGGTTATTATTGTGTTGTTGTCGGTGGTTTTGTAGCGGTAGTGCCCCCCTCCCTCACCTCTGGGGTCTCGGGTTCAATTCTTTGACACGGCATTACATGTGAGTAGAATTTGACAGGTCTCTCCCTTGATTACACGGTTTATGTCTGCAGTATACTTTTGTTATGTGCTCTTCTCTTTTCAGAGATATAATATTTGAAATACAAAATGCAAATGAGATGACGTAAATTCCAGAATGTGTTATATTTTGCCGTGTAATTCCGAAAGTGTTCTTAAGCCGAAATAACCTAAAAGTGTACAAAGCCATATATTTCAGTAATAAGGATGATTTGCAAATGGGAAAAAAAGCAGTACTTTCCACCACAGAATTTGGATAATGAATTACTCTCGAATTAATGTCACCTCATTTGCAATTTTGTCCAGTTTTGTCTGTAATCACAGAGTGGGACAATCACGAACGGAACCACAGATCCATGCTAGGTGAAAGCCCAATGTTCAATCTGATTCCATTCATAGAAAATAATGTTTTTTTCCTATATTTCCAGGAAATTCAAAGTCAGCTATCAGAATTCGAGGTATAAAAGTGATTAGAATTTAATTATTTTAATTTATAATGCAAACTTACGATCCAAAAATATTTTGAGTTTTTTGATGCAAAGCGAATCGTATTTTTTGCCCTTAGCAAATGCACAACAACTTCTACAAACAAAGTATTTGTCAAACATTTTTGACTTTCCTCTTCATCGTAAAGCAACCGAGTATTAATTCCTACGCATGTCGCAAAGTGGCCTTCATGAATAGACCCCACACTATTTCTTTGCAATCAAATCTCGTGAGTTGCCTGACCGAAAAAAAACAGTCCTATACACCTGTCATCCTGGTTATTTGACTTATCTTAGCTTAGTTTTACATTGTAATAAACTCCCAACATGAATGCAACTAGCTGGGTAGCATTAGGTGGCGTTCGCACCAAACACATCGTCTTTCACCGCTGTGAGTCCAACGGGTCGGGTCGCTGGTTCGAGCCTTGCGGTCGCCACATGTGAATTGAGTTTGTTTGATGTGTTGTTCTCCTCCTATGCTACGAGGGTTTTCTACGGGTTCTCCGGTTTCCTCCCTCCGTAAAGATCAACATGTGAATTGAGCGTTGTGTGAATAAAACATTTAATGTAGTGATAGTGCGTGTGAGTGAAAAGTGTCCCCAATTAGTGTGAAAGCGCTAGAATGACTAGACAGTTAAATGAAAGGGATTTATTTTATAACAAAAAACCGAACTTGCGCCAGCTGGGAGAGAGCACCCCAAAGTGTAAACGCACTTTTATTTACTTAACATATTTCTTAACCTGCTTTTTTCAATGAATTTTCAGGGTCCTGACTTGACAACCTACGGTAACCTTGTCTTGGAGGTGAGAATTCCTATTCTATTCTTAATAATCTACTAAATAAACTTACTATGCTAGATAAATAATAACTATGCTACTTAGAATTACTTTATCAAAGATTATTCCCAAAAGCTTTTAAGCTTGTCTGCCCTCTTGTATGATCGGACAGATTGTTCCAAAGAACTGCTAAATGTTCTGTGTTCTGTTCTGTAACCGTTCCAGGGCGGATGCACCCCTCCCTGGTTCCACTTTGTGCTCCTGCTTCGAAAATAATCAATTTTGTTTTTGCCTTTGATTCTAAAAAGGGATGCACCCCTCCCTGGGTTAACATTGTGTCCTCCCCCCCCCCCCCCCCCTCCAAACAAAATCCTGGATCCGTCCCTGTGTTCTATGTTGTTATATTTACCTTTTGTGATTGTAGGATAGTTTTCGGGTCGTTGGAACAAGAACGGATCGATACCTCTTTCTCTTCGAGAAGATTCTACTTATCACGAAGAAGAGAGAGAGAGAAAACGGGTACACGTGCAAAGCAAGTCTCTTGGTGAGCATCTTCGTCCATCTTTTATGAACATATGTCCGGAGCGTAGAATCACGTCTTTAACCCTGGGCTCATACTCATTCGTAAGAGTTTTATGATGAGCTTATAACCTGGTGTGTGCGTGTGTGTGTGTGTGGGGGGGGGGGGGGGGGGGGGGGGGGGGGGTCACACTTTTGATCATTTAACCCTAAAATAACTCATGTTGTGATTCGAAGTCCAGTAATCAACTCTGAGACGGCAGAGGTGCGAGGCGAGTGTACTATTGCTGCACCACCCTTAATTAGCCTATGGTTCCTCGATAAAAAATGCCACTATTTGTTCCTAAATTTTGAACGTTTTTGTTTCGTTTCAAGTTGTCGAACATGATGATGACAGAATCAGTTCCCAAAGAACCGTTAGCGTTTCAGATCATTCGATTTGATAACCAAAAAATCAATTATTCTTTCTTGGTAAGTTAACCAATAATATTTATTCGCCTTTTTCACATTTCCCACAATGCTTTCCTTTTGGGTGTTACCGTTAAAAAAACTGTCATGCATTTTTAGCCTGGGCAGTGGATCAATCCCATCCCTTTTGGGTGACTACGTCGGCTATGCATTTATTTACAACGTATTCAGTCTTCTTCAGGTGTGGTTTTCCCGCTATACTAGTTACCCGTTCGACATTCGACATCTGCAAGACTAGTTCACGATCAATTGTCGACCTTTACTCGAAAGAAATACGAAAGAAACACGATTATTTCGTTGATACATGAAACCAATAACAATTATCGCGAATACAGACTCGAATTGCTCGGAAAAAAATGTTTTCTCCAAAATTTGGATAGGACGAGCTGTAGAAATTCCACTACAATCTAGAAAAAGCTCTGGTCTATTGATGTAGGAAGTTTAAAGAAAAAACTTGGAGCCGTTTTGAAGTAAACGGCGGAAATGTGATTTTTAGCAATACTCTAATATTTGAGGTTTACAACAAAAAATACCTTTATTCAATGAGTTTTTAAGATTTGATGCTGATTTTTCGTAAGGCTCATCCGCAATACTTGGAAATAGATATGTAAAAACGTCAAGGCAATCCATTCAATGGTAATATTTCTAAAGCGCGATGTTTCATATGCTTCAAAATTTGGATCAAGTTTTCAAGCGGCGTCATAAATTTTTTTCTGCCCAAGACTTTCCATCCAAATTTATACACAGGCTGCAATAGTTCTAGATGATAAGATTCTGTACCGTACCGGGAATGAGGAGAAAAAACCCAAAAACTAAAAATAGCACTTTTTGATTTTCGGCCGTAATAGGCTAAACATTTAAAAATCTTAAAATAAAATACACTGTTAGAATCTAGGATAATTAAAGTACATTATATGAAAAATACAATAAAATTGACGCAATAGTTTTGCGAAGGGAGCGAGAATAAAATTGTCCAAAATTCGCTCTGAATTAGTTTGGTTCCACCTTAAATGAAGCTATTTTACTCCGACGAAGGACTAGCGTCCGGAACTTCAGTATATGTTTTTTTCATCTTTTCACGGTGTATAATTTACCGTTTTATCATTTCTGTTTCATAAGAAACACCAACGTAGCTCACACCAGTTTTTAGCCATTTAGCCAGTTATCTCTTCATTTATATTTAAGGCGCGAAACATGGAGCAGAAAAATAAATGGGCTTTGGAGCTGAAGAGACTATTGGTAGAAAGTCTGAAGGCTGAAGTCCCACTGAAAGTGAGTAACAGAACAATGGTCATTATTGGCTCAAGTTGCGCAAATGATACTCTAGGGAATGACATGTGATCTGAAATAGGAAAATATTTCACTAGGCTTATAAGAACGAATAATTCCAAGCCATTGATAATCTTGCATCCTTTTTACAGGCCAAAGCCTTGATTTTGGGAGAGAAGAATGTAGACGAGGATGACAATTCAGGTACCGTATATGTCAGATATAAGGAACTCTAGCGAAAAACGTTTGCGCATGCGAGCAATTCAACACATTCCCCAAAATTTCAAGAGCGTTTTCTTCGAATAGAACCTTCCCTAAATATATTTTTTTGTGAGATTGAGATATTGTATTAACAAGACAAGATGAAAGAATTGGCCGTAAGTTCAAGGACTTAGGCATTTTGTTAAGACCTTTCGTAAGGCAGGTTTTTAGAATAGGCGCAGTTGTAATTCATTCGTGAAAGTTAAACAACGCCGTTTCCTTCATAAAAAAATATCTGGTAAGTTGGCCAGTCAAACGAAAACCCCAAAGCGAAAAAGCACGAAAAGTTTACCATTAACTTTACAGTATTTACACGTAAAGCGGTATTTTCTCTCTTCTGTTTTGCCGCCATTTTTTCACCCAACCGGTTGCATTACGCATTTCAATAATTACCAATAGGTAGTGAGTCGGCAAAAAGATTACATTTGAATGTATATTTTCTTTCTTCGTTATAGAATCTGATTCACAGACCAAGAAAAGTCCTTCTTTATCGAGAAGGCAGAGTTTCAAAGGTATTTCAAAGCTTTCAAAGGGCACGAAAAATCTAAAAAATCTAATGGATTATCTTTATTTTAACTCAAAAATTAAATTTTGTTACAACGAAATATTATTATACTAAACACTATATAAATGCTCAGAAAATGAACTTAGATAAAAGAAAACTACGAAAAGAAAGCAAATTAAGAAATAAAATAACTAATCCAATTAGTAAATTAAACAAACAAATAACAAACTTGACGCAAAAATATAAATTACATCTCGAATAAATGTAAAAATAAACATTTAAATCGCTAACAAATGACCTGAAACTAAACTCCGTACTCTAGAATAAAAAGAAAAGCAAATTTAACTGAAAAGACTAAAGATTGATGTTTACAAAACACTTAACTGAAGCTGACAGTGGCACAAACGTTGAGTTTCAAAACCAACTGAGCATTTACGAAGACGTACAAAACCCATTTGTGAATTGTCTTGAAGAGAACTCCTCGCGAAAAGCGGAACTATTTTGTCTCTCAACACCGTTGCACACAAGCTTCATAGTTTAAAACACTGAACTGTGTGAAAGAGCTTTAAGAAACTAGAAAAAGGCTAAAGATAATAAAATACACGACTAATGCATGGATAAAATATAACGGAAATAAGGATGACAAATCTCTAAAGAAAGCTTTTGTTTCAAACTCACTCGCTTGTAGTTGTTCAGTCGCACTACATTGAACCAAAACAGCTAGTGGAACACCTCGTGTAAACGAACAAACGAAGTAGGAATAGGAGTAAACCAAGGTGATTCACGAGAACCATTCATAGAGAATGATGGATTACAGATAAATCTTGGAGTAAACTATAAAACTAGTTAAAATTGAGGAAAGATCTCTACAAGAAAATGGAAAGCTTGGCTCAATGATAACTCACGAAAAGATTGTCTCTCAAAGGTAAATACCATCATAAATAACATAATTCTCAAATAAAGTTTAACTTAAACCGTATTGATTATAAGAAGTAAATCTTGTAAGAGGAACTTTTAAACACAAGAATGGCTTTCACGCTTTCAACCAATCAGATACTTTTAAAAGGTAAATGCTTGTCGTTCAATCTCAATACTTTGTTTAATGTGACGACTTTTACGTTGGTATTTCAGGGTCACCTTCCAGCCATTCGCTGTCTAAGAGAGTAAGTCAGTAGTGTAGGGTGGAATTTATGTTGTGTATAATGAGGCCTTAAGAAAAAAAAAACGGGGACGAGTTGGTATTGCATTGTGGGTCGTGTGTGGTCGTAAGATGGCCTTAGACTCTTCCACAGTCTCTCGCTCGTCCGTTCCGTCTCCTCGTTAAGAGGCTGTAACGGTACGATGACCGAAAGGACTTATGGGTCCCGTAAACTTGGACCCGTTGTACTCTGGGAACCAAAATATTCTTCCACAGTTTCTCTCGTTGTCGCCGCCATCTCGAAAATATTGATACCAGAGAGACTGCATGTTGACAAGTATTTTGGTTTCCAGAGTACGCCAGGGATCAATCTATCTATACGGTCAATCTATTAAAGACAAATGAGTTTGTTCAAATATATAATTTTTCATTGCTAAAAATATCGTTAAATGAAGAAAGATATTTTTAACACATGATATTTTTATCTATCTTTAGCGCTTTACCCTCGACTCCACACAGAGCAAAGAGGTAGAAACAAAAACGAAAGTTAAAGTTAAAGTAGAATTCTTACACTTTGAGGTTTTTGTACTGGCATGTTGTAAAAGAAATAGCCTCTTTTTAATATTTTTACAAATATTACCATGTCATGACACTAACCCAAAGGAAGTAAAAATACAATGTTTTCAATTCATACTTTGTTCTCCTAATTTCCTCCTTCCACAAAAATAAACTTCCAAACCCTAATAGACCGTTTACTCAAGGTTGTGTGCTCATCCAACTTGAAGGACCACAAAACTGAAAAATGCAATCTTGAAAAAACGGTCTATTTGAACTATCGGTTGCCTTGTAATTGGGGTCCTAGACCTGAGGCTTCCAGTCCAAGCTGAATGAATAAATACATTTTGGTTATTTCAATAACAATAGTGGTGGTTAAATGGATAATATATTTGTTAAAATTATTTTACCTGATAATATGTAATATAATAATATTTCTATATGTTGACACAGGATGAGAACAACAACGCAAGTCAGGATCTTCGTTCAGCTAGTGATGTGTTTGTTAATGACGATGACGTGAGTATTGTCAGTATGGCTACTATGAGTACCCCCTTAAAAACACTAGCCTGGGGGAGGGGGACGGGACACTTGTCGCCCTGAATTATAAATTTGTTCTGTTAAAAAAAGAAAAACGATGAAAGAGGTAAAATAGTGAAAAATGATTGAAAAATACGAACAAATAAAAGCAATGCATGTACACTGAGTGCAATCTCGAAATTCCTTAAAGTGCCCCTCACCTCTAACTCAATATTTTCAGTATTGATTCTACTTGAAGTGAATAGTTGATGGTGAATATTTTTATATGATTTGAGTGATGCATCTTCGAGTTATCAAGGTGTATACTTCCAGTATACTAATGAGTGTGATGTCATAGGAGGCATTTGGGTTTATTTGTCATCACTTGTAAATCGAAACATTGAATATCATGAGAAAACAAATTTTTACTAACATTTCTAAAAACCCTGAGTAAGACAATTATGTTTTAAATAGGATGTTTTAGTACCACAGTAAATTTTCGTATATTTAATTACGCCTCCTATGAACTCACATTCATTTGCATACTGGAAGAATAAACCTTAATATCTCCAAGATGCATCACTCAAATTGCATAATAATATTTTATCATTCAACTATTCAATTCATGTAGAATCAATACTGAAAATATTGAGTTAGAAGTGAGGGTCACTTTAAGATATGGATGACAATGAAACATCCGCCATGTTGGTTGTTCTAACAAGAGAAGATAATGAGGAATGCTTTGTTATCGTCAACCAAGAAGGTGCTATGACGTGATATGCACATACTCTATACAGGTATTTTTTCTTTACTTTGCAGTTGCAAAGATTGTCTAATGACGAGCAGAACGATAACTCTGTAGTTGCGCTCGTGGAGGACTGGGAACGAAGACGCGTGGAGTCTGTGGTGAGTTTGTCTTTTGCGCATGACCAGAGCAGATCTTGATGTCAACCACAATGTTCATAGGCATAAGTAACACACTTTTTTTCCCGTTTACATGTTTAACATTAATATTAATCATTTAGTATTTACGCAAGTTTTTTTTAACGGTGATTGAGCAGTAAGCAAATTACATAATCATCTGTAGTTCTCACCAATGCGACCCAGGTTTGATCCTTGAACTCGTATGATTTGCTTCAAGGGTTTTCTCCAGATTCTTCTATTTTCCTCCCTCTTCAAAAATCAACCCAAGTCTAAATTCTAATTCGACGTATAGAAAGCACGCATGATATCATGTAATCATGTTAGCATATGCTTATGAAAAATGCACGAATATCAAAGTTTAGTTTTTTTTAATTTAGTTTTACCTTAAGTAGGCGTCCACAATTAAGGAAGATAGACCTCCTAATACCAGAAACTACCAAATATAGTTAAAACTAGTAAAGTTATTTAACGTTTCGGATGTCATCTTTACTCCATTCTCAAGATGACTTCGAAACTTCGAAGAACTTTACTAGGTTGAATTATATATATTTGTTATTATATTTTGTTATTAAGTTATTATATTAATATTTGCTTGTTAATAAAGTGGAACCTTGAAACAGACAGCAGGTCATAATCCCCAGCAGGCAGAATCACGTGATTTATTATGCAAATGATGCACATTAGTAGTATTAACGCGATGTTCTTGTATTGTTTTCTAGGGAAGCGAAGAAGATGGTATCGCGTCTGACGAGGAAGTAACGTACAAACGTCACAGAAAATGGTCTCTGGATAACGACCTACCTCGTCCTCGTTACCACGACAAGAGCAACGAAGCAAGGATCAGATCTACCGGGGGCGTCATCGTTCTCCCGTATGTCCCCAAAAGAACTTCCAGCTCGAAAATCCTCGAGGCTCGTCTCGCGCGAGATAAAAGCGCTTCGACTTCTGAATTACAAAGCAACTCAGATGATAATATCCCCGCGATGAACGATGTTCTTGCTCCTACTGATAGCGAGATAGACATGACGAGACGTTTAGATGATTTCACGGAAAATTCGAAAATCCATAAAACTGTTCGTGAAGTTGCTAAAGCGTTTAGTGAGCAAGTTCCCCCATCAGATCATCCTGTGCTGAACATGTCTGACAGTGCGAACAAAGTCCCTGAAACTCGTGAGGAGCGAAGCTCTAAGAAAGAAAGACGGTCTATCGATGAACTGTTAGAGTCGATCGATCGTGAGCTCGATGAAACTAGACGAACGATTAACAGCGCGCAGTTATTAGAATCAGCGATAAGACTCAAACAAGTGCATCCTTTGAAAGTAGTCTGGCCACCAGAGGAAAGACCCGAGCAGCCAAATGAAGAAGAAGCCTAGTATATCCTTTTGACTCAAATACAAAGTCACCTCCGGCATATAGTCAACCTAAAACAACCTCAATACCGCCCATAAAAAGTTCAGCGCCGACGACAACACAAAGTAAAGGAAAAACAGAGCAAGGAGACGAGGAAGACGAACGCGATATTAAGGCAGAACTAGCTGCATTTGAAAAACAATCTGCAAATGCGTCGAAATTTGGTATCACAGAATATCACAGAACATGTTCTCTGGACAGGAGAAGAGGTAAAAAAGTGTTCGAGCTTCCTAGGTCTCCAAAAGTTGAGCGCTACAGCACGGGAGACATCGACGAATCCTCGCCTGATCATACCAGCACTGTCTACGGCATGGCGCGGAAATACTCGAAAAAGATTTCGGATGACAAAGTTGTAAAAGATCTTCGTTCTCGTTATGGCGCTCGTAACTCAGACTTAATGGAGAAATCGCCTTTGAAAGTTGACGCGTCGCCCCAGATGAAAGTGGAACGCGTAACGAAGGTTACTTTCGATAACAACTTGGATAGTTCAAGGGTTGTACGAAGAAGAAGAAAGTCTAGCTCCAGGAAAAATCGGGCTAGTTGGTCGCATGAGAACGCTAAAGTAGATGTTGAGCTTCTACGGCTCAAAATAGAGAGGCCGCGAAGTTTACATGAGATAAAACCTCCCAAAGAATTGATTGATTTGGACAAAGAAAATGAATATGTATTCCCTGATGGGCTGGACGAAGGACTTGAACCAGCACTGCTTGCAGGGATGCAGAAAGATGATGTTGTTGTGAAGGGGCTGGTTAAACATCTTGTCCACAAGTTTGGAGCTGATGATCCAGGTATTTATAAGAATAGCTGGAATGAATGGTGTTTCTTTGGTATTACAGAAGTTGTTATTGAGATATTTAATGCTTGTAGTTGACGAGCTATTTTAAATTACCTTTATCCTTTGACCTTAGCCTGTTGGCCACGACAACCTTTTTTGAAATAGGTGTGCACTATAGTTGTAGTGGTCACCAATGCGACCCGGGATCGAGTCCCGTCGTAGAGTTGTTTGTTGGTTCTCTCCTATGCTTCGAGGGTTTTCCGGGTCCTCCCACCGCAGAATCAACTCCTAAATTCCAATTCGATGATGGAGCGAGGGCCAGAGGTTTGTTAGCCACTGGCCATTAGGGTAACACTCGTAACAATGAAGTTTTAATGGAATATCTTTCGTATTTCCTAGTACTGTCAAATACAGCCATTTCAAAACGACAAATGGGGCAAACGACAAATAGTTATCGGTGATTGCCAATTGCACGGCCGAAAGGCACTCAAATATTCAATGTGTTTTAAATGTCTTTACAGCAACAAGTAATGACCTATCATTTATTATCATCGTTCGCTCCTTCAATCTTTTTAAAATTGCTGTATACAACGGCTTTCCTAGATCTACATTCTGATTAGCTGTGGTAGTTATATTTATTGAGGAGAGTATGATAAAGATAAGTAAATAATTCATTTTTTTATTTCCAGACGACTTTCCTAGTGGCTCACATGCTGGTCTACTGTGAAGACATCTTATCGACCCTCAAAGGCGGTTTGATAATAATTCAATAATAATATATATAATTGCGGTATAAATACATCTAGTATACTCGTGTATTCGTCATCATTCATCTTCAATTTGTTCATGTTACTAGAAACTTACAACTCAGCGCACAGCAAGTTTTCCGCATTGTTACGTGAAGTAGAGACTCTCTTGTGCTCGAAGAGGTAGTTTACCCATACATCCATGAAAAATGTTTTACGAAATTCCACAAATTAGTGAGTTCAGTAGACCGTAGACCCTTGCGCTAACAATTTTGTTAGTTAACTTTTTCACTGATATATGGTATGCATTCTAAGATTTCTATTAAGTCTAAGTTCAGTAGACCTCAGTAGACCGTAGACCTACAAAACGTTGCACAAATTTGTACAATTTTGTAAGTTCACTTTTTCACTGATATATGGTATGTACTCTAAGATTTCTATTAAGTCTAAGTTCAGTAGACCTCAGTAGACCGTAGACCTACAAAACGTTGCACTAATTTGTACAATTTTGTAAGTTCACTTTTTCACGGACGTAGGGTAGTGCCCTATAATATGAGCAACAGTGTTTCTACGCCTTGCATTCCGCGACAAGTTGCTCGATTTTGTTGGCCAAATGCTCCATTTTACAGCTCCATTCAGTGACTATGAATAATAGTTCCTAGACGAGCCTGGAGTTTCCTTGCATAGCAAAACTACAGTTTATCATGCGCGATTACTCCAACCTAGCCTAGGAACTATGATTCGTCACTGAATGGAACTGTAAAATGGAGTATTACATGTCTTTTTTAGCGGGGATAGCGAAATATACTTAGCGACCTTGACTGCTCCATATCGTCGAAACATTGGTACAAGGTCAATATCCGATTACTTCCTGGACCAACCCGTACCCTGGCTCTACTCAAATATAGCACGTTATAATATATAACGTCATATCCGTCAAGTTGTTTGACGATAGCGAAGCATTCCTCATTAATTTCTCTTGTTAGATCAACCATTATGGCGGTTGTTTCATTGTTATTCATATCTCAAGGGATTTTGGGTTACATAGCTGCATACACTGTATTAAACAGAGGAGGGTTTTTGTATTATCCTTGCCGCCAACATGCTCATCGTCATCAGTCATCATTATGTATCGTCATTATCACCATCATCATCATCGCCATCTTGTATGACATCATTTTCCTAGCCATCATGTATGACATCATCATCATCACCATCATAATGACATCATCATCATCGCCATCATGATGACATCATCATCATTATCGCCATCATCATCATTGCCATCATAATGACATCATCATCATCACCGCAATCATAATGACATTATCATCATTGCCATCATAATGACATCATCATCATCGCCATCATGATGACATCATCGCATTATTATCAATCAATTACTGATCACTCATTTTGTAATGTAAATGCAAATGTTAAACCAATTACTAAAGCACAGGATATCAAAGCGAATGATCTAATTAGAGATCTATATCATTATTATAATGTGAAGTAGAGCTGCAAAGAAGGGATGTCACTAACGACAATGTTTACAAATGTTTATACATTAACGCCAAAATCATAATAGAATAAACAACGGTGACTCTAAAAATGAGTTGAACATAAAGGTTAAAACGCTATGGCGAGGGCTTGCATTCAAATTTTTAAAGAAATTTCAAGCGAGGCCGCTGGATTTCAATGCCAACCCCAGCACGAGCGTTTCAACTGGTCCTTGAAAAGCTGCTCTCTAGCGACGCAACTGAGTCAGCTCCACCAAAGGTCGCCACCCCCCCCCCCCCCCCCCCTTTGTATGAAATGTTTTTTTATGCATCCATCCCTCCTCAGCAGCTGTTTAACTAATAATTGTAAATATCATCAGTATTCTATAAATATATATATATGTGTGTGTGTGACGAAAGTCTCTTAATAAATATGATAACTTATTACTATGTATGAATTTGCGAACTTGTCCAAAGTAGAAGTTCAAAATGAGTATGAGAAAGATTGGTGCATTAAACTGGTTTTCTTTGCACCGCGACCCACTGGTCGATTTACTCTTCTCAAACTTATATTGAATGCGAGGCTAACATGGAAATACAAAAGAAATGATACAAATTAAATTCCATTGAGAAAAAGTGTAATTTCGTTCGTATTTCCATGGCAGATTGGCAATCAAGGCTCTTTGAGGAAACCTCCAATTTGGCAGACAAAAAGTTTAGTTTTAGTCACCTGTCATTCAAACTGTTCAACTGCCTAAAAAAATTGAATTATCTCTTAGCGCCTTAAAAATAATTGAATATTTTTTTCTGGAAAAGCGAGTCGCGCTTCAAAGAAAACGAGTGTATCAGTTAATAATTAAAGGAAGGATTCGACTTAAACTGGTTTTAAGTTACTCTAAATTTGTAAACAGCTTAGAAAGTACAATAATGATGTGAGGACTCGTTTCTGTCCAGTATTTAGAAGACATTTTGATATGTTATTGTACAGTAGAGTAATTATTAGATATGTATATTGAGAGATATTATAATAAAGTAATCATCGATGATAAAAAGATATAAATTTTTGTTTTCATTTTGTTAGAATTATGCAAAGTCAGCCACTCTTTGCTTATCTACTGATTGGCGCATATAATACTGTCAAGAGGGTGACTCTGACAGTGACGAGCGGGTGATTTGAAATCTAGACGCGCAATGTATTGTATGTCACAGAGAAAGTTTCACAACGTTTTCTGTTATTTCCTAATAAAACGAAATGTTTTTCACCAACGAAGTAAATATTTGCTATTGCTAAAATTATTTGGTAAATCTGTTCACGGATGTGTGGCTAATTCGTTCCAGTTGATAGAACCGATATCAATATCGCCTAGACGGATAGTCTCTTACGCAGCCGCTATCATATTTAGTGAAGTCACGCAAAGCCCACCCCCTAAGGAGTGATCGTTGCGTGACGAAAAATAGCGGCTGCGTAGGATGCTATTGGTATGAATGACGACAAGAAAGTTCCTGTTCGTCCTGTGAGCTCTCAAACAATCAGAAATCAACCAAAGGAAGCCCAACCAGTATCACGCGCTCGCTCAGACGAAGACATTTTTCCAACTTAAGTTCCTGCAAATCACTGCAACCAAAAAAAAACTTTTTATCGGCGTACGAAAATTTAGCGCTGGCTACAGAAATACACGCCATTATTAAGGAGCAGTCTTTTTAGCTGCATATGGTCCATGGATCGATAACCATAATGAGAAGCACGGATAGTAAAATGAGGGGGTTAAATAATACCCAGTTTGATTAGGTCGTGAGTCTGCGAAGCCCAGAGAGGTCGGCTTGCAATAAGTCTATGATAGCGAAAAAAAGCTTAGGTGGCTGCCTACTTTTGAACGTTCGAATTGAGCCCACAGTGTGCGCGCGCGCTCAAAAACCGCTGAAAAATCTACAAGATTTTATTGAAGAGCCATACGCATTTTGAGCTTCAACAGGGCAAAACCCTCAAATTTTGCACGGGACGCTATATTTTTTAATAGCTCATTCGAAAAAATTCCTAAGAATCTAGGTTATATCAACATTTTAGAAAAAGTTTAAATCCATAACACATGAAAAAATAGATTTTTGTAGGGATTTTTGCTCGACTTTATGAGATTTTTTAAGAGCACCGAAACTACGAAATATGATAAATCATGTGTCTCTTTGTCTTTTTGTCAAAACTATCCATGTATTATTGTAGAATGATTGACTAGCCTTCATTCGTGCAATCATATAGTCTGCAAATAACTATTATCTTATGAATCTTAATTTATTTCCTAATCACTTCCGGTGGCGTAATTTTTACTCCAAAAGCTCACGCATAGGCTTCCATTAAATGCTGATTATCTCGAAAACGAGCACGGGACACCTATTTTTCTTTCCAGATTTGGAATCAGCATCAAATTTCAATTCTGAAAATCGAAGTTTAAAAAAAAGTTTAAATCAATTTCCAAAAGTAGGCAGTCACCTTAAAGTGATTGCGCACTAAATGGTGTTATAGTGGTTAGTGTTATGCAAGGATAAGGAGGAACAACAACAAACACTAAGTGCAACAATTAATGCTCATATGTTGAAATTGTTTATTAATATTTACAAATATCAAATAATACTGTAACTACATGAAATATATGTATCTATCCTGTCCTCGTTTTCCTGTGTTTTTTCTTAGTCGCATACGAAATTGAAAGGAAGGTCAACTAGTCAAGATATACCGAAATATTTCCCGCCAAAACAGCTATTTCATTCGTCGTCCGAGACTAAGAAAGGCGTCGCAAAGATGGCTTTAAACAGAGCAACTTCACGACAGCCATGTTGAAGGGCAAAACTATAGAAATGTTCCCCTTTGGAAATTCAAATCCTCTGTCATCCAAAAATTTGTTTATTGTTCCTGCCCTCCATCATGGCGGCCTTGAAGTCACGACAACATTTCCCCAAATATATATTTTTTGGTACTGGGACCCACTTGGAGATTTGATTCAAGAGGTTCATCACCAACCTTATAGAAAACTCTGAAAGGGCTTAAAAGCAGCCACGCATTAGCTAGATAAGATGATAAGTGCCATTCACAACAAGCCGTTTAAGCAAATAGGATAACAAGGCTAAATTTAAAAATCGAAATTTAAAGTTATAATATCGCAAATGAAAGCAAATAAAGTTTGCCTTTGTTCTGTACAATTATGGAAGAGTATTCGCATTTTCGAGCGAGCTTATTTGGCGCGCATTTATTTTTCGATGTAAAAAGCATAACAATCAAACGGATATATTTTTGTTATAAGCTAACAAAACCGTACGAGAAGATGTCTTTCATTGACTTGCTATCATTACTGCATGGCGCATTTCTCGGGGTCGTCTTCACTCGGTCTTGCAGGAGATCCTTCTAATGGTTTGATCTTCATGGGCTGCTTGAGGGAAGAACCACCTAAAACAAAATGAAATAGGGATATTATTGACACAAATTAGCTCAGATGGTGGGTATACGCCTTGTGTGACTCTTGCGCTTCTCTCGTTTAGCAACCTCCCGCGAGCATCCAGAACTGGATATACACACGCTAGGCATTGATCACTCCTTAAATTAATGTGTAGTATGAAAGAGAAAAAAACATATGGGCAAAACGAGGCTCTTGCAAATCTAAGGGCTGGTTCACTTCAACATAAGCATAAACATAAGCGTAAGAAAAACAAGTGTAAACCGGACTTGCACAAACCATGGAAAGCAAGGAATGGAAACGTTTCCATTTTCTTATGCTTATTCTTGTAAAATCCAAATATGAACCGGGTGTACATAAGTATAAACATTCAAATAGTACTATGTTTTTATGCTTAGGCTTATGTTGAAGTGTGCTCCAATTCTAATGGGTAGCATGGCCTGAAATGACACGGTGTGAATTGACACATGGTTTGAAATGACACATGGTCTGAAATGACACATGGTCTGAAATGGGAAAACAGAGCTAAAAAGGTGTATAAGACAATAGATCTTTAGTTGTGTTTGACGGATAAAATGGCTTGCACCTCTCATAGCTACATTCAAATAGAAAACCAATCTTATAATAATAACACTTACGAGGTGCCGCATGTTTTCCTAGTGACCGTCTAGATGCCCTGGACTGACCAGGTCGCTTAGTACCAATATTAGACGATAGATGAGCTTTCTTTGGTGTTGGTCCCTCTGATCGTCTTGGGATGTTAGTTTTACGAGGAGACAGGACTGCCTGTGGTGCTACTAGACGAGATGGCCCGCGAGGTGGAGATCGAAGACCGGAGGGATTTTCCTTCTGAAATGATATAAAGTGAATACATAAATGAATAAGCGAAAAGAAATCAAAAGGGTGGGGGGGTTGAGATATTAAAATTGCCAAAGAACTTCAGATTAAAGATTATTTATTACATTTAAAAAGATTTATTACTTTGTGTATAAGAATCTTCTTCTCCGTTTTATTTCATTTATTTATTATTACTGTAAATCATTTTAACTAAGTGCGACGTAAAATAGCATCAAATATCAAAGTCCTTTTCTCTTAGTTCATTTATACGCCATATGTTGTTCTGTTTAGCAAAAAGCCTTAGAGCGAATGTCATTTGCTACAAACAGTCACGTGCTGATATATGACTTCGCTAACGAATCAATACAGCTCATGCTCTGCTGGGTGGCCAACAAACTTTAAATTGCTTTATAATTTGAAATCGAAAGTATACCTTAAGAGAAAGAAAAAACATTAAAAAAGGTTTTTGGATAAGACATTAGTAAATTCAGCAAAACGTATTTGAAAGAAAGTTTGAATTTTTTAGCAGATTAATATTTGTGGCGAAACGTCTTTGCATCATAATGCGCATGAGCAGAATATTATTTGTAAGCAGTTATCTCGGCCAATCCAAACGAAGGAAAAATAATTTGAATGATAAAATAGTTTAATAGTGCTTACCGCAGTAGCGCGGTTCATTGTTGGTATATGTGTTTTCTGTGTTACTCTAGCGATCTGACTTCTCGTTCTAACTCCTTGTTTATCCAGTGATGATTTATCTGGACGAGGTAGCTGAGTGGTCGTTCTTCTCAAGATGAATGGAGATTTGATTGGAACATCAGGGATGTCATTGAAGCCCATGCTTACAATCTCGGGTAGTCCCTCAGGGAGTTCGCATTCGGGGCTGTTAACTGCTGCTGTATTTGGTTCCTGGTGCGCGGATGTCCCGGACACCGAGTCCCCTTGACTGGTGAGTCGATGACGCTTTGGTACACTGTGCGTGTCTAAAGACAATAATCGAGAATCGAGAACACGTTACTCAACTTCCGTGATTGTGCATGACCTTGTGGCTGTAGATGCCGTGCGTATTTTGGTACTTTGGCTTTTTCGTTTATATATTAGTTATAATCTTGATTGACAGAAACCAAACGTCTTTACGAAAGGTGTATCAATCTTAAATCTGTAAGGATTCCAATTAGGCCATTTCACAGATCCCGAATCTCAACCTCAGCCTCGTCAGCGTGTAATATATTCTTCGAAATTGCCTACAACCTGTGAAATGTTTAAGTGTTTCAATTGTTCGTTGATGTGTGAATTCCTTTCATTACTGCGGACTGAAGTCAAATTCTAAAGAATAATTACACGCTGACGGGTTGATAACGGGACCCGTGAAATAGCCTATTGCTATGTATTTACAAATAACGACAGATAAAGGGCTTGGTGTAGGCTATTATAACAGCAGCAACAACCACAAGAAAAATAGTAGGAGCGCCAACAACAGCAGAAACAACAACAGCAAACAATAGCATCACCACCACTACAGGCATCATCAACAACCGCAGCACCAACAACAGCACCAACAACAGCAAACGATAGCATCACCACCACTACAGGCATCATCAACAACCGCAGCAACAGCAGCACCAACAACAACACGAATAAAAAAACAATTATAACTATAGCAACACCACCACCAACGATGGTATCTTCATCCGTAACAGCAGCAGCAGAAGTAACAGTAGCAACGATAACCGCAGTTCCCTCAACAGCAGCATCAATAACGATAGGAACAACAATAACAGCACTTATATCATCAAAAACACTAACGCGATAGCAACATCAGAAGCAACAACTAGTTTGTTTCCAACAACACATACCTCGTTCAGCGACTCTCTTATTCAATTTACTGACAGGACGAATAGGCAAAGCCGATTCCTGAACTAATGGTCTTGGAGGAGGAATAAGGGATTTTGCTGCCAGATGCTTGTTGTCGGTGATTGCAGCTGTCGTCACAGTAGACGATGCTGTAGCGATACCCAATGAAGACATGGATCGTGCTAGAGGTGACAACATACTTGTTGTGTTCGTTGAACTAACAGTTGCAAATTGTTTAATCTCTGGGCTGGTAACTTCAGGAGGTGCATCGACTGGTTCGCTATTACCATCATCAGCTGGCTCATTCTTCTTCTTTAGCTTTTCTGTTGCAAATTGAAGTCGTCTTTGTAAACTAGTATTCTGTCGTTCTAAATGTTTGTACTTCTTAATGAAGGCGTGGTATTCGTCGACTGTTTCGTGGAATTTTTTCGTTTCTTCATCGGCTCGGCTTTTCTCTTTGGATAGATTTTCTTCTAACGTTTGTACCTTCTCTTGTAATCCTCGGCTCGCAGTATCTACTGGTTCATCACCACGTTTAGTCTTTAGTCTCAGCTTAAGTGACGTATTTTCGTCCTCTAGTTCTGTGACCTTACATCGAAGAGGACACAGTTCACCATCTAGTTTAGCAACAGATGCCTTAGATTTGCTATAACTGGCTTCAAGCTCCTGTACTCGCGCTTTTAGCTTCATGACTTCAGTTGTGGAATCTTGTACTGAGTTATGCGTGTTTGAACCTCTAGATAACGCTTCTTCAAGCTCTCGGCGCAAATTCGAACACTTCTCTTCTGCCAGCAACAGCTGCACCTTCAAGAACTCAACTTCTTCCTCACGATCTTTACACAACCTCGCAAGCTCTTCTTCAACTTTCTTGAGCTTCATCTTCGCTTCTGCCAGTTCTTTCTCCTTCTCGTAGAAAATTGTCTCTAGTTCTTTAAAAAGTTTAGTGATCTCTTCATTCTCTTTGTGAGCTTTTTCGCCTTGTTTTTCTAGAGATTTTATCTGTTCTTGCAACTGTAGTTTTTCTTTTTCAACAGCATCCAAACTTTCCATTTTCTCCCTCAATTCTGCTTTCAATTTATCTACTTTTTCTCCGAGCTCTTTCTTGAGCCGCATCTCAGTTTCAAGTTGAACGTGAAGCTCTTCAAGTTGTCTTTCAATTTCTCTCAACTTCACTTTCTCATTCGACTCACTTACGATCAATTCCTCTTTCTCCATGTCAGCCTCACTTTTCGCGCTCATCATTCCGTTCAGCTGTTCTTTCAGTACCTTGCATTCTTCTTCAGTTTCTGATGAATGTACTCTCTCCCTCTGTGCTAAACTGTGGAACTCCTTCAAGGTTATCTGCAAGTTTTCATTTTCAACTGTTAGTTCTTTCACACGCGTTTTTTTCCTTGGAGAGAGCGTCTCTTGCTTGCTTAAGTTGGGCTTCAACGGATTTGATTTCGTCGTTTAGCGCATTGACCTTCCGCTTCAAGTCCTTTCTGTTCATTATTGCGGTTCTTGTTCATCCCATCTAGCTGTCTTTGCAATGCAGACATTGTTAACTGCCCATCATCAATTATCTCTTGCAATCTCTTACAGTTTTCTTCCAACTGCTGAACTTTTTGCTTCTCAGATTTAAGTTGCAGCGAGAGTTGGACAAATTTGCCATGTGTTAAGCTGCCGTCTTGCATCTTATTCCTTGCCTGTTCGTATTCTCGTTCTCTCTCGTCGGCAGCTTCAAGCAGCGCTTTCTGGGATTCTTGTGCTAACTGGAGCTGATGTTTAAGCTGGTTTAGCTGATTTTCTACAGAGGTTATTTGCTCTTCTTTTGATGCTATCTGTTGTACAAATTCCTCTTCTCGTTTTACAGCAAATTCTTTGGCAGCTTCAACGATTTGGGATTTTTCTTCTTCAAACTGAGCGTCTCTTTTTTCAGCGTCTTCTTTGAGACCGGAAATCTAAAAACGAAAAAAAAAACATTTACATTTTACAATCATCACTCCCAGTAAGGCGCTCTTTCGTGAGGTTCGCTCCACGCGCACTAATACCACTTCATTCTATATTTACAACATACAACACTCAACTCACTTTCGGGGGGGGGGGGGGGGGGGAGGGCGGAGAGGAAATTAGAACCCCGAGAAAACCCTTGTGGCAAGGGAGATAACAGCACAGCAAACATACTCGACTCAAATATAGTTTAACTGAGAATCGAACTAGCGACTACTTTCTTACAACTACATAATAGCGACACAGTGCCGTAAGATCAACGAAAGCTGGACGTTGACAAGAACGAACTTATCTTACCTGTTCCAAAGCATCCTTCAGCTCTGTGCGCAGTTTTTCCATTTCATCACTGCTCGTATTCTCTTCCATACTTGCTTCACGCAACTTCTCTAACTGCTGTGTGACGTCACCCAAGTGATGACGTAATTCCAACTCTATATCCTCCGAGCAAGTCAACTTCTTTTCCATACTTTCAACTTGGGCTTCTTTTTCGCTTAACTTCTCCTTGAGTACGAACAACTCTTCTTCTTTTTGTTTCAGTTCGTACTTCAATTCCTCGTACTTTTGTTCAAGATCTACGATCTTAGATTTGAATTGTGATTCAAGTTCATTGTTTACTGAAGCGTTCTCTTCATTAGAGCGTTTTAGCGCTGTCAGCTCATCGTCTTTAGACCTCAAAGAACTTTCTAGCTGCTTTATTTCATTTTCAGCGCGGGACAATTCAAAACGGAGACTTGATTCTGTTTTTAAATATTGGTTATCCTTATTAGCAGAGGACACTAGTTTTTCTCTTTCTGCCTCCCATTGTGACTCTCTCTCTTCGAACGATTTTAACAAGGCTTCAGAATTCTTTTTTTCATGTACAAGAGCATATTCCGTTTGTTCGACATCTTGTTTGAGAGTCTCCATTCTAGTTCCATAATCTTTGCAGGATTCGTGTACTTGAGTGAGGCTATC
The DNA here is from genome assembly GCA_011057435.1 of Actinia equina. Taxonomy (NCBI): domain Eukaryota; kingdom Metazoa; phylum Cnidaria; class Anthozoa; order Actiniaria; family Actiniidae; genus Actinia; species Actinia equina. The sequence continues at coordinate 31,292 of WHPX01000470.1, read as the reverse complement.
TAGTTGGTTTGTAACATTGAGGATCTGATCAGACAAGCGCTCAACCTCGTCTTCCTTCTCTATCAGTTTTCTCTTGAGATCTTGCACCTCTTCGCGCATTGTCTTAGCTTCTTTCTTCATTTTCTGGATTTCTTCTGCTCTCTGTTCGCACAGCTCATCAAGATCTTCATTAGCAGAGTCAAAGAAGGCCCTCATTTCGTCGAATTCTCGTTGCTTAGCTTCAAGGGACTGTTGTAGGTTATTAATCTGGTTGTTCTGTTCTGTTATCTGGGTGTTCTTCTCGTCTATCAGTACGCTTTGGTCTTGTCTTCCTACTAGGTGTTCTTCGGCTCTTCTTTGAGCTTCTTCTCTCATCTGTAGATAAAGACAGAATCTATGAAAAATTTATCAAACAATACACGAAGAACAGATGATTCTGGGTGGTACGGTAACACGCCATATCTAACAGTTGCGGTCATTGGTTCGATGTCTCGAATGACTCGTGTTCCGAGATGGGAACACATAACTCCCAAGCTATGGTTATGGACCAAATCCACTTGGGCGTAATTTTTTTCCCTTTTCAAGCCACGTGTCATCTTTTGGAATAAAATCTTTTGTTTGAGTTTGTATCCATATTCATGTTATTTCATGCGCAACCGTTAAATAAAGAAACGATATTCCAGCGAATGACACGTGGTCTGTATTGGGAAAACATAAGGATTTGATCTATTCGTTAAGGTCAAACTCACCTGTGTAGCCGAACTTATTTGATCCAGCAAGTCTTCTTTTTCGCGTACCAATTGTTTCTTTTCAATTGACATCTCGTCCAAGGATTTCTGGATGTCTTGCAAGCGGTGAGTCAAGCTGCTAATCTGTGAGAATGGTATGAAGTTAATACGTAACCACGTGTTTGAGGTCACTGAGGATCAAACTATAGACCTCTTGCTTAGCAAGCAGTACACTAACCAACCAAGTTACACTCGCTCCTTAAAACAAGTGTGTCAGGTTACTGAGAATCAAACTATAGCACGTAGCACATTAACCAACAAAGCCACAATTACTCCTTAAAACAAATGTGAGGAAAAACGGGGGAAAACCCTTTAAGCCCAGGAGAGAACCAACAAACAACTCATGCTCCTTAAGAACAGTGCACTGATAATCAAACTGTGGACTTAGTGTGCAACACAAATAACAGTATAACAAATATTACGTAAATTATAATATCAAAGTACTGTAGGTACCTTTTCATCGCGTTTTTCAATAGCTTCGGACGATTCCTGCCGTACATTTACTAACTCATGTAACGCATCTTCATAATCTTGATTAGCACTACTTGTTTCTCCACGATGACTTGTTATCTCATCTATCTTCTGTTGCAGCTGTTCTTCTAATGTCTCGATCTTCTGACAGAGCTTCTCATTGACTTCAAGTAGCTCGTCGTTCGATTCCTCAAGTTGTATCGCATAGGTGCACTTTTCTTCGAGTTGCTTTGCAATTGCTTCTTTTTCTTCAGTTATTTCGTCCAATTTATCGTTAGTGTATCTCAGTTTTTCTTCGCTGTTGTCAGATGATGACAGAATCTTTTCGCTCAACTCAGAGTTCTTCTTTTCCAATTCTTTAATCATTTCCTTGAGTTGATTAGAATGTAGTTCTTGTTGTGATTTTTCAATGCTGTTTTCCTGTTCCAGAGTTATCATTCGTGCTTTCAACCCACTAACGATCTGTCTCTCTTCCTCGACTTTGCTAAGAAGTTCAGCATTTTCTCCCTTCAAAGTCATTATTTGCTCTTCTAGTAATCCAATCATGCCTTTCATTTCAACGGTTTGCCTTGTCAACACCTCGGCATTTTCATTTTCTTTTTCCACACAATCCATCTTTGCAACAGTGTCATCCAATTCTTTCTTGCATCGTTCGAACATCGAAGAAACTTGGTCTTTTTCGGCGACTGTCTTTCTCAACTCTGACTCGGTTGTCTCTAGCAGGCTCGAGAGTTCACCTATCTCATCTTGATATTTCATATCACATTCTTTCAAATTTTGTTCCATTGTCTGGAAGCTCGTTTCCATTTTCTTATGCTTTTCTTCCTGGGAATTCTTTTCGTGTTCCAGTTTCTCTAGGTTCTGTTTGAACCCGTCTAATTCTTCTTTGAGTGTCTTTGCATGATGTTTGCTTGTAGCAATCTCATTTTCGAGTTCAGTTCTAACTTGGTTGCTCTCTCTTTCTGCTAGGATCATCGCATCGTATTGCGCACGCTTCTCTTCCAATAGCTCTTCAACTCTGTTGCAGGACATCTTGTAGCTCTGCCTCGATTCCTCAAGCTGGGCATTCAAATCTAGAACTTTTCCTTGATGTTCCTTCTGAAGTTCATCAACCGTCTGTATTAAACTTGTCATCCTATCTCTAACTTTATCCAGCTCTTCCTGCAAGCTTGTGTTTTGTTCTTTCTCATAATTCAAAGCATCCTTCAACTCCTTGTCCTTCTTGCTCATTTCGTTCAGTACCTCATCTTTGTCCTGGTGGATCTTCCTCTCAATTTCAGCTTTGCTCTCCTCTACTTCTGTTAGTTTGTCTTGCAGCTTCGAGTACTCCGCAATATTCAAATCCCTAGTTTCTTGTAAGATTCGTTCCAAGTCTTCTACACGCAGGCAGTTCTTTCTAAGCTCATCTTCGGCAGTTTCAAGCCTGGATAACAATGATTGTACTCTGACTTGAAGGTCCTTGTTTTCTTGTCTAGCAGAAGACATCGCCATTATATTTTCTTCGTTTTTGCTCTCAGAATCCATAGCAAGATTCGACACTTTCTCTTCCATACGTTTGACAGCTTCCTCTTTAGCTTGGATTTCATTTTTAAGGCCTCCAACTTCAGCATTAAGATCTCGTTCAATGTTTTCGCGTGTGGACTGAAGCTTCTCACATTCAACTTTTAGATTTTCCAACTCCAGTGTTTTAGCTTCAAGCTCAGCAGATTTCGATTCAATAACCTGGTTCAGTTCTACGATCTCTTGTTTACAGCTTGTCATAGTATTTTCCATCTCTGTTATCACAGCTTCTTTCTGTTCTGCATTTTCCATGGAAATCTGTTGACTTTTCTGCAGCTCTTCGATCTGCACTTGGTATTCCTCGTTCAAATTCTCAATCTCCATCTTCCTGGATTCTTGGGCTTCTTTTACTTTAGCTTGGAGTTCTTTGACTATAGCGTCTCTCGCTTGGCTGTTCTCATTCACTCCTTCCCTCAACTTTACAAGCTCTTCTTCTTGAGAAGTAGAAAGTTCATTCAGCTTGACTACTTCATCTTCCTTACCAGCTAATAAACTTTCGAGTTCTGTCACTCGTTGTTCTTTCTCGATGACCAATTGTTTAAACGTCTGCAAATTGCCATCCACTGCAACAAGCATATTCTCCGAGACTTCTTTATCCTCTATTGCCTTGCTCAGCTCGTCCCTTGTCCTACCAAGATCTTCCTCCGTCTCTTGGAGCTTTTCAAGGACTTCTTTTATCTCCTTCTGGGCTGAATTCTTTTTGTGCAGTCACTTCTTGGTTACTACACAGTAGATTGCTTCGTTCCGTGGCTATACTTGTTTGAAGTGCATCAGCTCGTTCTTATAGCTTTCCATTTCTCCTGCAGTCATTGTCAATTGTTTTTCCAATTCTTCCTAAGTTCGTTTCAGCAGACTCCTTAGAGTGTTTCAATGATTCTACTGTTGTACTAAACGTGGCCTGCATACCTTCCTTCTCCTTCCATAGCGTCTGTATCTGAACTTTAAGGAGTTGGACTTCTTCTACTTAGGCTTCGCCATCAACTCGTCCTTCTCTGCGACTCTTTGTTCGGAATCCTGTCTTTCTTTTCTTAGCTCCTCTACCGTCTTTTGTAAACTTTCTACAAGTTCTCCTGACTTTTCCTTCTCGGCGCTTGATTCAGCCTTCACGAGCTCTAACTCTTTAGTCTTCTCATCCAGCGAGATGGAAGCCTGTTCTAAAGATGCCTGAGCGTTCTCAAGGTTTTCTTTCAGTATGGTAGTAGAGTCTTTGAGATTTTTAACCTGTGATTCTAGGGCGTTCACCTTGCTGGTCAACTCTTCTATACATCCTTCTTTGTCCTCGATGTCCATTTGCGTAACTTCAAGCTGAGATCTTAATACTTCCATGTCCTTGGTTACAATACAGTGACTGTCCTCCTTCTCTTGGGATTTTTGCTTAATTTCCTTGACCATTCCCTCAAGCTGGTTTATCTGTATCTCGTATGACTCAATTAACTCATCTTTGTCTTCAAAATCCATCTGTAACATCTCTTTCTGAGCTGTCAAACCTTCAAGGTCTTTTTCTAGCTGTATGGTTTTCTCTCTGGATTTTTGTAATTCGTCTTCTCGAAGTTTTACTCTTTCTTCAAGCTTTATCTTCTCTTCGCTCAAGTGTCTGACTTTTTCTGCGTTCTCTTGTATTGTCACCTTCAATGTCTCCATCTCATTTCCCGCTTCTCCTTTCAGAGATTTCCCCTCTTGCAACAACACCTCTTTATCTGAATTCAAGGTCTCGATCATTCTTTCCAAATGCACTTTTTGCTCATCTAAACATTTGAACTCCTCGGATTTTACTTGCAAATCATTTTCTACAGTACTAAGTCGTTGTATCATTTCATCTCGCTCTACCCTGTTTTCTTCATTCATCTGAACCAGCTTTAGTACCTCTTTTTCCTTCGCCTCTAGCAGATGACACACCTTTTCTTTTTCTGATAAAGCAGCGTCTAGATCTTTTCTGGTGTTAGACAGAATTTCTCTCTGACGTTGGAATTCATTTTCAATCTCGTTGACATTATTCTGACTCTCCACGGATTTGGAATCGAATTCTTGGTTTTTGTTTTCTATCACTTTGGTCAACATCTCATTTTTGTTTGCAAGTGTACTAAGTTCTTCCTTGGTGGTACCTAACATGGCATTATTTTCTTCCAATTCTGCTCTCAATCCGTTGGATTCCTTCTGTAGCTCTTCATACTTGGAAGAGAGTTGTTTCAATTGCTGTTCTTTGATGTTTATCAATTCCTCTTGTTGTCCAACCTTGGCGACTAATGCATCTGCTTTCGTTTGAAGTTCGGTCATTTCGCTTACAGATTCCTGAGCCGTAGTGTCCAAAGATGCCTTGATATTCTCTATCTCTGCTTTCAACATATCCAGCTCGCTATCCTTGTTTTCAACAACTTTTATCAAATGTTGGTTTTTCTGTACAAGATTGGCGTTCTCCTCTTGTAGACTGCTAAACGAATTTTGTAAAATTTCCATTTTCGTTGCGAGTTCAGCTTTTTCTTTTCCTTCGCTTGCCAGGCCACTCTTCAAAGAAGCTATTTCTTGAAGTCTTGATTCCTCAAGCTCGCAGGCGGTGGACAGCTTTATCTTCAACTCTTCTATTTCTCGATTCATCTTCTCAAGATCAGAAGACATTTGTTCGCCAGATGATTGGCAGGTTACCTCCAAGCTTTCTTGTTTCTCTTGTAATTCTTGAAGTTCCTTCTTCTTTTGTTCTAGGCATTCAACCAAGTGTTGTTCTTTCTCTACTAATGCTGTGTTTTGGTCCTGTAGGGCGAGAACCATCTGTGCACTGTCATCCATCAGTGCTCGAATAGCTTCGCATTCTTCTTCCATGGAACTAGCTTTCCCCAACGCTTCTTTCAATTCCTCTTCCTTAACCGTTAAACTCTTGCCAACTCGTTGCAGCTCATCTGTCAACTCAGCAACCTTAGCATTTGCCTCGGATTCCTTCAACTGATAATCTGCTGTATCTTTACCAGAGGTATTCTGCAGTTTCTGATGCTCTTCTCTGCTCGACTCCAACTCCTTGGACTTCATCTCCAATGCTAAATTCAAATTCTGGTACTGCTCTATAAAACTTTCTTCTCTCGTTTTAAACTCCTCGTACTTCTCCTTCATGCTCTGACATCTTGTTTGCACCTGTTGCAGTTCAGTATTCTTGTCCTGGAGTTCCTCTTGAGCATGAATAAGATTACTTTTGGATAATTCGAGGGACTGCTCCATTTGCGCTACCTGGTTCTTCAGATTTTCCAGTTCTTCATTTGCACTTTGTGATTTGGAGTTAATATCTTGAAGTTTTGAATCGAAGCTGTTTTGTAGCTCAGCCAATTCTTGAGCCTTGCGCTCTTCTTCCTGTTCTTTCACGCGAATTGTCTCCATAATGGCTTTTAGTTTGTTCTCTAATTCTTCCTTGACCGCATTTACTCCAGCAATCTCTTGCTCATTATCTTGAATTACCTTCTGCGCTTCAGTCAGAGATTTGGTTACCTCCCGGTATTCATTCCTTACAGACTCAATCTCGTTGTCTTTGGATCCCAAAGCATTTTCCAGGTGAGATTTCTTCTCCAACAATTCAGAAACGTCTTTCTCAAGACCATCCAGCTTCTGTTTCAGGTTCATAATCTCATCTTCGCTACAACTCCTTAAGTTTTCCAAATCTTTAAGGTGGAGCACAATTTCTTGTTCCTTGGTCTTGATTATCTCCCGCTGTTCTTCGTTCTGCAGCTCAAGCTGTTGATACCTCTGCTCAAGATCACTCCTATTTTTCTCATCCACTTCTCCTTGCAGCTTGATTAATGCAGATTCCGCTGTTTTTAGTTGCCCAGCAAGTTCTTCTATATCAGATTCTTTCTTTTGTATTACATTGTCTTTGTTTTCGTACGCTTCCTTCAGGGTCAAAAATGAGGCATCCGAGTTCTCTAACGCAGCTTGCAGTTCGTTAATCTTGGACGCCATGCTTTGAATTTTCATTGCTTTTTCTTCCAGCTCTGCACTTTGTTTGTCCATCTTTTCGGCCAAAAGTCCACATCTCTCTTCTGCCTTTGAAATTAATGCTTGCTTTTCAGACGAAAGTGCGTCAAAGTCTTTCTTCAACGATTCGATTTGTTCTTCTTTCACAGCAAGTTCTTTAAGGAATGTTTCCTTTTCTTCGGCAATGTCCTTGATTCGCTGCTCGTAATCTTTAATGGCAGTCTCCGCTTGCTCAGCGCGATGCCTCCAGTGTTCATAATCTTTCGTAGTAGCTACATGCTTATCGACTAATTCTTTAAAGTCTTCAGATTTTGTGTCAGAAAGATCACACGCTTTCTTATAATCATTTTGTAACGCCTTGATGTCTCGTTTCAGAACTTCGTTCGCGATGTTCAGGTTTTTCTCCTTCTCACTGAAAGTCGCCTTTTCTCTCTCAAGCTCTTCACACTTTGCCAAGAGTTCTTCTTCTTTCTTGGCGGTATTTCTGCATTGCTCTTTAAAAGATTCCTCCATCTTTGCTTTCTCTTGTTCGTGTGCAGTCAACATGTTCTGTAGGTTGATATGTGTTTCTCTTAACTTCGACACCTCGTGGCTTTTCTTCTCCAGTTCATCTAAAGACCCAAAGAGTTCTTCGTTTTTCTGGCTCATCAACCTCGAAAACTCCTGCTTTTCCTTATCCTTTTCTTTCTTTATTAGAGCAACTTTTTCTTCTAGCACTACCATCTCGTTCTTGAAGTTCTTTTTCTGCTCTTCTATGTCTTTATCTTTTCGAGTAGCATTTTCTTGTTGTTCTCGAAGGAGTAGCGAGCTTTCTTCGAGTTTCTTCCTCAGTTCATCTTCAGTTCTTTTCTCTTCTTCAAGATCTCCCTTAACTTTATTGACTTCACTTTGGAGTTTGGCATATTTATTTGCCTCTTCCACTAGTTGTTTTTCAAGTTGAACGACCTTGTTTTCTTGGTCTGAATACTGTTGCCTTTGAATATCTTCATTCTCGGACACTGACTTCTTCATGCTGTTCACCTCTGATGTCTTGGCTTCGAGTACCTTTTCGGTATTTTCTTGTTTACTCAGAATTTCAGAATTTCTCTTCTTTATTTCATCATATTCATTTTTCTTGGTCTCCAACTCCTGTACAAGTGAACCACATCTTTGCTCAAGTTCTTCAACCTTGTTACACATGTTTTTGACATCGTTGTCCTTAGCTTGGGTCATTTGCTCAGCTTCTTTTAGCTTCGCTTCGAGCTTAGAATGCTTCTCTTTATTCTCACTGATGCTCCCCTTCAGTTCATGCAACTCTTGATTCAGCTGCTGAATATCTTTCTCATACACTTCTACCTTTTCTTTCAGCTCCACCATTTCTTGTTCCTTCTTTCCTGTACTACACGATGATGCTTCTAGATATTTCTTAAGTTCTTTATTCTCTACCTCTAGCTTGGTCTGCACAGTACGCAAGTTTTCGAGGTCACACAAGGCTTGTTTTCTCATCTTCTCCATCTCTGCTATCTTCTCCGTTGCTTTGCTATCAGCATTCTTGATGCAGTCTTCTTTACGCGTGATCTCATTCTTAGCAGCATTCAGCTGATCTTCCAATTTCTTTCTATTCGTCGCTTCACGATCCAGCTCAACAAGCATGGTGTTTTTCTCTTGTTTTAGAGATTTTATTTCTTGTCCCAGATCGGCAATGGTCTGATCCTTTGCCTTCATGGCGTGGTTCTTGTTGGAATCGTCATTCTTCGCGTCTGTTAACTGTTGCTTTAACTGTTGCGCTTCTCGTAGACTCTGGTCTAGTTTTCCCTGAAGCTCTCTTTGTGCTGACTGTGCGGTGTGTTGTTCTTGTTGCATTTTGTTGATTAGTTCTTGATGTTGTTTATCTAGTGCTGTCAGTGCTTGTGCATGGGATGAGACCTCTTCCCTAAGAAAATATCATCACAAAAAACGATTGATGGCCAGTTGGCTTCAGGGATGAGGGCAAAACAATTGTCATCTCACGGTACCCGATTTAGGGGGAGGGGTGGTGTTATCCGGTACCCACCACCACTGGAAGTGAAATCTTAGATTTTGTCTCCAAATATCTCCTAAACTAAAAGCCAAACCACAGAAATGAATGGACTGTCTGTCTGCATGTATGCTAAAAAACTTATTTGTGTATAGAAATTGCCACTACAGACCCCCAGTATCGAGCATTTGAACAGGTCTCAGAGGGGGAAGGGGATATGTACCGGTACCCACCACCTTCATTCATAAAATCGGGTCCCTATTTTGGACCATTGTTTTGACCTCGCCCCTTAATGATCATACACCACAAGGGCGGATCCAGGGTTTTTTTGAAGGGGGGGTCTCAGGGGTAAATTTTGTGGGCAAAGGAATCCCAGTCGCATTTTTACCACAGGAAGCCCATTTGACCTCAGGAATGACAGGGGGGTCGCGACCCCCCCGACCCTCCCCCTGGATCCGCCCTTGCACCACACACTATTCACTAAAGAAAAAAGCCCTTATTTTATTAAACCCAGGAAAGCCTAATTGTATAACTAGTATTTATCCCACACAATTGAAAAACACCCACTGCCATTAATCAGAATGCAGAAAGGATAAAGACATGTGCTTTATATAATATACAAGTGCCTATGATGGGATAATCCATGGTGTGCCACTCAAAACCATGGTATAACTAGTACTGTATTTATCCCAATCAGAATGCAGAACAGCCTAAAGGCTGTATCATTGGTTAAAAGTTGGTCCTTTTCCCGCACAATTGAAAAACACCCACCGTCATTAATCAGAATGGATATAGACTTATGTGCATTATAGAATATACAAGTGCCTCAAGGGATATTCCATGGTATGTTATTAGAAAACTGTTGTATAACTAATTATATATATAACATATTCACCTGTACTGCTTTTCTTTTTCCTTCAATCTTTCTTCATGGCCTTTGATAACTGCCTCAGAATTGTGTCTTTGGCATTCCAATTCTTGACTCAACTGCTTGGATTTCTTCTCTGTTGAAATAATATCAAAAATTATCAGGTCAGTGATTTTTTAATTACCATTGTTTTACTTTGGGGATCCATGTTAAAATGAAATTATGCTAAATATATAAAAAAATGTGTAGACATTAGGCTTTTAGGATTTTACCAATTACTGCTATTTTCATAAACATGCAAATTCTGTAGCTGCAAGCTGAATATATATATATATACAGCCATTTGCAAAAATTATGGCTGCTTCCATATATATGTACAAGTATATCAAAAGCATATCAAAAATTATGGGATATCATCCCTGATATTTTTTTCGAGTTATCTATCACTAGGGCTTTCCGAAAAAAATATCAAGAAAGATATCTCGCCGTGTCTGATATACTTTTGATATACCTGTATGTATATTTGAAACGGCCACAATTTTTACAAATGGCTGTATGTGTATATATATATATTTGCTGCCACCAGTCAAAAATATGAAAGGTACCGACTGATTAGCATTTATTGAGCAAATATATATAGCTTGCAGTTTGCAAGTTTGCATGTTTATGAAGATAGCAGTATATAAATGCAATGCAAGCTCAAATTGCAACTTATGGCCTGCTGGTATTTGGTGTCTTGGGTTCAAATCCTGGACATGGCACCACATGTGAGCAGAGTGTGCATTCTCCTAAGAAAGATCTCTGGTTTTGCTCCCTCCATTAAACCCAACTTGGTATATCCCAATTCCGTTTGTAAGCTTTCTGTGACCTATGACTTGGATTAGCTTAGAGGTTTCAGGGCTTGATAAAATTCAATGGATTTTTTGTGTAACTGATTTTTTAAAGTTAGTTTTACTGTAACTGCCAACTTGCCCTTCATTTATACAGCTTTTTTCCATCCATCCCAAGTATGATATTCATAAACGAATGTATTTTCCCCCAAACTTATAAAGCCAAACATTTACTGTGCTACGCACCATACCGTACACACTTCAATAGGTTATGATTCCATTTTGCTACGAGTAATGACTTTTGTTTAAATTTGAATTGTGTTTTTATCGCTAACCAATTAGGTATCAGCACCTCACTTTGATGTTTCGATATTGTTACATCAATGTACAAACTCCGACAATTGAAAATTCAGAGTGAAGCACCAAAGGAGTTGACCTATTGATTTTTTGATCAATCAAAGTTGGCTACAGCTGCTAAACCTCATGTTTTCATCCGGTTTCCAGGTATTTGGAAATATCAGATGACTGAGTTTTTCTCAAGTTTGATGGGGAAGCACAGGTGGCATTGCAGTAAAGTAGCTTGCCTCTCACTAATGATGTGACCTTGGTTTGAGCCCCACTGGGCTTGGTGTTGTACAGTATGTGAGTAGAGTTGTTCGTTGGTTTTCTCCTGTGCTTAAAGGATTTTTCTCCAGGTTTCCTCACTCCACAAAAATCAACTTCCAGATTCTAGTTTCAATCTTTATTGGTTGCCATGTAATTGGGTCTTAGAACAGTAAAGCTTGGTTAAGGAACATGTCCTCACTATGACATAAGGTAACATAAGCACAAGCAGAAGCATAAAAATAAGGAGATTGCTTTGATCCTCGTGCTTATGTTTATGCTCATGCTTGTGCTTATGTCACAGTGAGGATGTCAACAGAGAAGTGAGTGAACTTGATACGCTTATGTCTGTGCTTATGCTTATGTTGCTAGTGAAAACCATGCTTAAGGCTTATCGTCCGCCTCAGAGTGGCAAAGTCGTATAAAATAAAATAAATATTTAGATCTACATGTAACACTGACCTGAAGCCTCAAGTTGTACCACAGTTTTATCCAACTGGCTAGCCATCTTCATCAATTCCTCAGAAACATGAGTGGACTCCTTGATTTTGTTATCCAAATTCTGTCTTATTTCTGTCAATTCCATGTCTTTTTCTTGCAGCACTTCAGTGTTTTTCATCAATTCTTTTTGGCTTGATTGAAGCTGTAACTCTAGTTTTGCTAACGAATTTTTCAGATCAGTTATCTGTTGCTTGAGTTGTGTTGCTTCTCGAACTTCAGTTGAAGGTAATTCAGGCATGGTATCATTATTCAATGGCTTCTCTTCAATAATCTTTTCTGATTCCTGGCAACAAACAAATAGGGTTTTAGCATGGGCTTCATTAAAGGTTGTAATAAGAAATGCTCCATTAAATGAGCAAATTTCTCCGGCGTAAACTACCACTTAGCTTAGTAAGTCGTAATAAGTTTACTTAGATTTTCTGGCTAGTACAAAATAAAATAATAAGTTTCTTTCCTGTTGCGCAACCAACCCTAATTTTATTGCTGATTATTGCAGACCCTAATATTTTTTCATTACCAAATGCACCACAGGGTTCCCAGGAAGCTAATTTTCACTGCTGTATCAGTAAAAAAAAAAAGGGGAAAAAAAAATTTTTTTGTTTATCTCTTTCTGATTTGGTAGAATACAGAAGATTTACTAACCTGTGAACCATTTTGAAGCTGTTTTTTCAACTGTATTAATTCTTGTTCAATCTTTTGCCGTTGTTGAACTTCAGCATCATATTTAGCTTGAAGATCAGACTCGGCAAAATCATTCATGTTTTGTCCATCACTGTTACTAGACTGGCTTGACGACCTTGATGAAGTAGATCTATTGCTGTTGTCTCCAGAATGACGCAATTGAGATTCCAAAGTTTTTATCTTATTAGTTTGACCTAAAAAAATGCATTCAAAAAATTAATTTTTTATTCAATGAGATAAGTTATTATTTAAAGGTAATGATGAGAAGCCAAAATACTTTGATTGTCATTTTTTACTAGATATTATGATCACTAACTTAGTGATCATCTGCAGCAACAGAATCTAATCTATAGCTTCATGAGTACAAAATTTTGTTGATAAAATTATTATTTTAAAAAAAGATCTTGGACACTAACTACTGATATTACAAAATAATGGAAAACCACAGAGACTTTGTTGATCAAAGAAAATAATCGATCACAAGCAATGAATGGGGACATTATCATCACCTCTAAGTTTATTCAACTAGTTCTTCTATGCACTTTAGCTTTTATAATAGTAATTTTGTCAGTATGAAAGTACTCAATGCAACTGTAGATAACAATTTGTGGATGAGGATGACCACTACAGTAGTTAGTGATCAAAATATCTAGTTAAAAAATGACTGGTAATCAAAGTATGTTGCCTTCTCATCATTACTTTTATACTAAAACTGTATGCCCAATGGTGTTACCATATATGTCTGGCCTATGTGTGGACTTGGTAAGTGAAACTGAAAAATAAAAGGCCATGCTAGCATAGAATTGCTCCAGTGCTTATAACTGGGACTCATAAGGATCTCCCTGCTAGAATATTTTATAATTTAACAGCATTGGATAAATGCTGTAAGGGGTTTATACACTCAATAACAGGGCCCAGTTGTATTTATCTGATGGATAAATCTAATCCAGTGGATAAATGTATTGGATAACGGCATTAATTTTACCGTGCAAGCAGTCTCCTTTTACCTCCTCAAAAGTAGTCTCCTATGCAGCCCTTATTTGTGTTGTCAAGCCATGCTCACTCCCCTAAGTTAGGGGAGTGAGCGTGGCATGATGAGACTGATAGCCACCGAGTAGGAGACTACCTCAATGGGCAAGAAGAGGAGACTCTGCTCACAGGGTACATTGATTTCTCCACCCTTCATACAGCCATGTCCAGGAGAGGAAGATTCTATTGTTTTGTGCTCCGTATTGAACTACATTGTGAATATGCAGTAAGGAGTCCACACACTCAATCACAGGACTAAGATTGATCCAAATTAAGCTACATTCTTTGCTATAATTTGGGAATATGCATTGCTGTATTAGTGGTTTATAGATACATCAAAACTTTTTTCAATGGCTTTTACTGAGAAACTAAAAAACCGTTATTGAAAAACAACGTTTAAAAAGAAAGTTTAAATGCTGATCAAAGCTTTCTTTTCAAATGTTGGCGAGAAAATCAAACCAAACGCCGCCATGAATTTTTTACCCTTTGTAAGTCTAAATTTTTCGGTTATGATAAAATAATTTCACTATTTCTCAGTACTGTAATAGTATTTTCTGGATGTTTGTATAAGATTTCGAGTTACATCAGTTTGATTTTACACTCCATTGGTCAAAATCATTAATTTTTTAAAATTTAAAATCGTGAAAAAAAACTTACCTTCGAGTTGTCTCTTTTGAAAAGAATTGTGCTCTTGTAGTTTAGATAGTTCAGCAGACTGTTTCTCGTACTTCTTCAGGGACTGCGTGTGTTCGCATTGTATTTTTTCTAAATCATTTTTTAACTGTGTGGCTTTATTCACCTCGTTATCCAAACATTGCTTGACTCGGTTTAGTTGTCCTTCAATACTACTAAGTTTACCATCTTTAAGCTGAATTTCGTGGAGTAGTTTTTGTTTATTCCTCTCAGCTTCATCACAGGACTCAGATAAAGACTGGATTTCTCTTTTTAGCGTGGAATGTTTTCCTCTTTCTTCCTCTGTTAATCTTTTTTGTTTTTCCAACGCCGCAGTACAGCTTTCAAGCTGAAAGAGCTTCTGCTTGTTGTCCTTGACTATCCTTTCGTTTTGCTGCTCTAACTCGGTTATATGTTTGAGTACATAAGCACTCAAGCCCTCCTTCCATTCGTCCTTAGCCCAGCTCATGGCTGACAGGAGTTTAGAGGCACTCAAGGGCCGAAAAAATTGAGAAAATTTCGGTCAAAAACCAAGACTTTTTTGGTATCTTGATCAAGTTTTATTCCAACGACAGTTGAACTTTGTCTCCTTCACGTTTGGATTTTGGAGCGAAAATGCTCGTATTTGATTGGTCAACATGGTATGGGTCCCTAGGACTGCGCGGTCACGAAAACACAGGAAGGCCAGCATAGTATTTTTATTTCCTGTGGTATTAATAATTTATGAAATACAAATAAAATTTAATTTAAAAAATAATAACCAAATAATAAAAAATAATAATCTAAAGACCATTAACGAAAACAGAAGGATGTCCGACATTATGAATTTTTAAGTTTCTCGGGCTGCTTGTGTCCAAATGGACTAATAAAAAAACACTTATAAAATATCAGTAAAAGTCTTTGTATTCTTTTTAAGAAAATATTTAGCGCAACGTACGTAAAGAAATCTGTTTAGAATTTTCTAGACTTCGTACACAAAAGCTTTTCAAGAACGATTATAGACCACCACAGGGATCCCAACCTTATTCTACTGACGGAAGTAAAAAAAACGACCGTCTCAGACAGACATAACCAAATCGTCGTTGGGGTAACATAGGCGAAGCTCTAAATTCTAGATTAAGCGTTTTCGCATTCATATAAATTTCCTCAAAATTTTCTCTTTTTCAGATGCATTTTGTAGCATATTTTGATTAGTTTTCATAAGCAAAATACGTTCGCGGTATCCCCCTATTGAACCACACAAAACCGCAATATATTATGGGATTTTACCACCCAAAATGTGAATGTGAAAATAGGTCACTTGCTCTATACATCAATAATTACAATCTATCCATGCTCTCTGTTTGAAGAATTTTATTTCATTGATCATAAATAATATATTTAAATATTATTCAAACGATCAAACATTCAAATCGCAAGGAACTGTGAAAGGGCGACAACTTATTTGAAATCGCAGAAGAACGTTTCATTTTGGGACAGTTTTTTGATTGGTTACCTGCCAATTCAACAAAAAAGAAAAGAAAGACGAAAGACGCCTGTGGAGGAGGCTAATAATGAGGGTAGGAGGTTGAAGTCAATGGTTAGAATCCAGCTGCCCAGCCTCCTTTTCTAGGATCTGCCTCTCCATACAACATGCCATCTTTTTCTTTAACAACAGCCTGGACCACAGCAAACCCATCAAGCACTCTGACCTCGTGACCTAGCCTTCTGAGACCATCGATAATGGCCTGGGACATAGGGTACATCTTGTCTGTTTTGATATACATTGGCATGAGTTGATGGTGGAGTCGAGGGTCCCTGACTGACTGGGTTAGCGTCCGGTTAAACCACAGGTAGTTCATAACAGTCTAAAAAATAAAGGGTTGGAGTTAGTCAATAGAGTGAAGTCATTAAACCCGTGCAATACATATTAGAATAATAGATATTAGTAGACCCTAATAATTCTATTGATCTCTTTTGTCTATTTGGATATTAATAAGAAATTAAACGAGGCTAACCCTTTGTATATGAGTCTGTAATCAAGGAACATGGCGGTAATTCGGAGTCGAAACTCCAATACGCGGTCTATTCAGGACAAGTGAGCAGGGACGGTTTTGAGTCTTCTACTGCTGTAGACCCCTCAAATATTCTCTCTAAATATTTCTTGCAAAGTAATACTGTAGCATCAAATCTATTTATTAAGTAATTCACAGTCGTCATCTTGGGAGGGAGTGGCCTTACCCCTAATCCCTACTTTCTACCCTTTTCATGGGGCCTATTTTATAAGAATCTGACTTCATTCATGCTAAAAAGGACGCAGGGATTGAAGGGACATACGACATTGGTATTTCTCTTACATACCAAAGAAGTTGCAGTTGTAATCTTAGTTCCTCCAGACGCCCCAGCAACCATCCGTACATCACCCTTGTTATCAACAAAAATAGACGGCGAGCATGAGGACAGCGGTCGCTTTCTTGGTTTAATGAAATTGGCGGGAGATGGCTCGACGCCAAACGCGTTGATTTTCCCTGGAGTAGCAAAGTCATCCATTTGGTTGTTCATGATGATTCCTGTACTGGTGCTGCGAAACTTGCTCCCGAAGCTGAATAAGTAAATGTCACAGACAAATATTACTTATTTTCTCAATATAAGTTAATATTAATTACCAGAGGCTTTGCACCTGATGGTTGTCATAACAGAAGGCACAACGATAGCGTTTTTTCCACTGGGAAACTGAATTCTTTCTCGATCTAAATCAGATAATTGTACCTGTCGTGATGGTGCAGACTCTCTATTACCCTTTTGGCCACTTCGGCGCGGAGTTTCAGAATGCGTTGCATCATGGGGTTGTGTCAGGAGACACTTTATTACTTTTATGAATCTTTTTTTTTTTTTGCTTGCTGATTAGTAAAAAGCGAAAGGAATGTGATAGGAAACTTAAATTAACCGCTTGTCTTAATTTTTCAATGTATTTTGTTTCTTGATGCATTACCCACAGGCTAACCACTCTAATAAATGAAGGAAATACTAAATGGTGTCTTATCTTTGTCTTTTTATTCGCGCGCGCTATCGATTTTTTGTCATCTCACCTAGCCCCCTTGGTAACAATTTTGTTTTTCTACTATACAATATACTAGTATATTGTATAGTAGAAAAACAAAATTGTTACCAAGGGGGGTAGGTGAGATGACAAAAAATCGATAGCGCGCGCGAATAAAAAGACAAAGACAAGACACCATTTAGTATTTCCTTCATTTATTAGAGTGGTTAGCCTGTGCATTACCTCACCTTCCTCATATTGCAACTCCGGAACGGTTAAATAACCTGTCACGAGAATCTTTATCGATCATCGAACATCGAACAAAGGTAAACCATGGCCATTACTCCCTTGGTAATATACTTACTATAATTATTCGCCAAAGGTGAAGTGATTATCGTTGGAATATTTACCGAGCCGCGCGTCTTTGAGCGGCGAAGACTTGAATATCAGAGAAAAAAGGCGAAATTCGGGATAATTCTAGTATTACTTCCAAACTGGAAAACTTTAGAAAACCTCATAATCAACGCTCCAGCGCTCCGGCTCACCGCCGCTCCAGCGGTGATTATGTCTTAGAATCGCCGGTCGCTCGACCAATCACAGCTCGAGAAACTCTATATTCAGTTCAAGTCTAAAAATGTACTAAAAGTTGATAGTACAAGGCACAATTATTGATAATGGTAATGTATTATACTCTCCATTTCTCCCTTGGTAATATACTTAGTAAGGCACTATTATTAGTAATGGTAATCCATTAAGGCGCTATTACACGGAGCAATTTTAATTTCTCTGCAACTTGCCCCCCAACAGCGTTGCGACAAGTTGCTTGGAGCATTGCAGCGTGTAACCTACAGCGCAATTTGAAAAAAATGTTGCGAAACAAGCTGCGAATTGCGTCTCCGTTGCACTGTGTAAAAATACTCTGGCACCTTATGTCGCAACCCTATTTCGAGACAGGTTGCAGAGAAAATTGCTCCGTGTAATCGCACCTTTACTCTCCATTACCCCCATTGGTAATATACTTACTATAAGTTAATAGTAGTAGTAATAGACACAGCATCTCCATTCGGTGCCATCAGCGACATGTGGGAGGTTCCTCCTCCTTCGGTCGAGTAGTAGTCACCGTAGTACGTGTAGTTCTTGAATGTCTTGTTGTCAAAGATTTTATGACGAAGAGACTCGCCAAAACTTGGATCGGTGATGTTTTTCAATGTCTATAATTAACATAGATTGAATACCAATTTTAGAGAGTGCCAATGAGGGTACCCAATTGTCACTTAACTACCAATTTTTTTGGCCAATAGGGTTTTTTTGTTAATTGACAATTAATTGTCAATTAACTAATTGATCAGTTAACTACTAACCTCATCGGCACTCTCATTTTAGTAAGAGATAACTAGCTAAAAACTAGTGTACTAGTACATTTTAGTACAGTTAAGTATACCTCACTGCAGCTCATGGCTGTAAACTATTTTCCTTCCGTTTCTCACCCCCCAAACCCCTCCCCTGAGGATATTTGACTAGCTACTAATCCTCGCTCGGCCAAATTGAAAAAAGTCAGCGCTTTTGTAAAAATATCTAAATACGGATTGCAAAAATATCAAAACGCAAAGTCAGTTGCCGAACTTTAACGGTTAATTCACATATGTGCCTCAGCCAGGTCTACAAAGTCTTCGTCTCCAAGCAAAGCTCGGTAGGCATAAGCAAACTTGAAGGCCTCTGTGATGCGATGGTAAGTCAGGATAGAGCTGTTTGTATCCTTCCGGTCAGCAGATGTCATGTTGTAACCTATGATGGAACAAAATAGTCAGAGGTGTTTACCAGGAGGTATTTACCACTTAATTAGCTGGAATAACCGGAAATCTCGTTAGGAAAACGAATGGTATGTGTCATTACAACCGCAACTGAGTACCGGAAAAGTAGGTCTTCCGACGACCGATTCAGGTTATCCACTTTTCCCGCTCTTTTCGGTCCTTCCGGTGGACGCGTGTCATGTAAACACGTGGTTTCACTGGGAAAACCTTTAAATGTTAAAACACGAGCGAAGTAAAATAGTTTATACAAATGAGAATAAATGAATAAAAAATGTTTTTGTAGCCTGCGTAGCTCTATGCTACCATGCACAGGTAGCCCAGGCTATGTCTCTGTGGTACCATCTTATAAGAAAATCTGCTTTTCAAGAGTCAGCTAAAATTTCTTTACTTTATTTCAAATTTCATTTAGACGATTTTGGTGAGGTTTTCAATGATCGCCATACTTTTCTTATAATATGGCACCACAGAAACCTAGCTTGGGCTACCTGTGCAAATAATTGAAATAATAACAAGTGGGCTCCCTGTGTTATATTATTACACTCACCTTTAAGAATATTAAGAATCAGTCCCATTACGACACCACTACCAGGGGGAGGCACGGAGTACCAAACATTTGACCCTAGGGTACTCCCCAGAGGTTTTCTAATTTTAGTCTCGTAGTTTTTCATGTCTTGTAAAGTAATTATTCCACCATTGTTCTGTATATCTCGCACGAGATCCTTCGCCAGATCTCCGCTGTAGAAGGCTTCTGGATTATCTCGTATACGTTCTAGTGTTCTTGCTAGTTTCGGATTCTTGATTGTCTCTCCCAGTTTGCGAAGTTCGCCCTTATCATTTACCAGTAGTTCTCTTCGGGGGAAAAATGAGATATTTCATATTTTAATTTTAATAGAAAATATTTCAAACCACCACCCGGTTAGCTCAGTTGTTAAGAGCCTCGGTGAGACCAACACTCAGGGTCTTAAAATGACTGAGGAGAAGGTGCTGCCTTTGAAAATGGTTAGACCTTCACGTGGCTCGGATGATCACGTTAATGGCGGTCCCGTACCTAATCATCTAGAGAAGTAGTATAGGGAATGGGGGTTCCAGCGCAATCTCAACACGGGGCAAGACCCGCGTCAAAAATCCACCTACGGACGACCCCCACTCCAAGTGTGGTTGAGGGCAACAGCGCAAATATGTTAGTCTATATATGGAGTGCGAAGAATGTAAGAAGTTCGTTAACGACTTCTGTATAATTTGCCTAAGATCCAAAGTTAACATACCTAAGCCCAGGGGTTTCTGGTGTTGTGGTAAGAAAATGCAAATAGAAGACGACACGTCAGCACAGTGTTACGAGTGTGGTAAGAATATTCGTAATGCCGTACCAAATGCTACCAGAGAGCAGTATTACGCCAATGGAGGTCGTAAGAAAACGCCATATAAGAGAATAAAATACTTCAGGGACTGGATGAGTCATATCCAAGGTTTACATCCGATATATTTAAGCGACGAAGTAAAGAAGAAAATCATAGACCATTTAGAAGAGCCAACCCCACAAAGTCTACGGAAAACGTTGAAAAAATTAAAGCTAGGGAAATATTACAAAGCTATTCCCTATCTTTTGTCTGAAATTACCGGTAAGTCTATTCCTGAGGTTTCTGATATGACAAAAGCCGAGTGGATGTTTTGTCGGCTGAATAAGGATATTCCTTATTATCCTGACGTAATTTACGAAATATTTTATAAAATAGACCCCAGTCACCCGCTGTTGGAATGGATTCCGAGAAGATGATTTTACACAAGTTTTTTCACATTTGTGTAATATTTTGTGAAAACGATGCAGGCTGTGTAATATTTTGTGAAACTAATTTGCATATGAACCAGACAGCCGGCGTTCAATATGTAAATAGAATCCTGTTTTGCTTCCGAGAAGATGATTTTACACAAGTTTTTTCACATTTGTGTAATATTTTGTGAAAACGATGCAGGCTGTGTAATATTTTGTGAAACTAATTTGCATATGAACCAGACAGCCGGCGTTCAATATGTAAATAGAATCCTGTTTTGCTTTTTTCAAAGCAGATGTTTACTGAGCAAGCTTTCTTTGAAGCTCTTCTTTTGCCTCCTGGTAGATCTTTTTGCGAGATTCCTCGGAAAGATCTTTTACGACTGTTTTTTTGTTCCTTATGTCCGACTTTAGTTTCTCGTATTTGTCTTCTTCGGTCAGAATAAGCGAGAATTCTACGTCGTCTATCTTTCTGTCACGCAAAGCCTTTGAGACAAGATCGGTAATAGTATTTACTTTAGCCCTAGATAGAGCTATTGTCGTGTCATGCTTGGATATTTTCGTGGATAGCTTTTTCATAATGCCCGTAGCAACAGCCGAAATGATACCACAAGCTGCCCCAACGCCGGCCAAAGGAACTCCAACGATTATTCCCGGCCCAGTAAGCGAAGTAGCAACGCCAGAGCCCGTTAACACAACAGATATGGATCCTGAAGTTATCGCAATCTTATGTAGCGTACTCCGGGCTCTAACGTATTTCTTCCTAACTTTTTCGTAGTGTTTTGCCTGCCCTTCCAAGTAAGCCAGGATTAAGTTCGCTTTATTAAGCCTGAAGTTTTCGGCGTTTAATTCGTTAGGTTCCTTAGGAAGTTCAGGATAAAGTGGAGGTGCTGAAGGTATAACATCCATTATATACTAATGTACGACGCTTTTGGGAATGATATTGAGGAGCAGCCACATCACGACAACCGGGATTACTGGAATTGGAGAGCATTTAGGAAGATGTTTCCACATGCAGACCCCAGTAAGTTCGAAAGGAGACCTGATGGGATTTACTTTAAAGGCTCCAGAATGTACAGCAATGCGGACTTACAGCCAACGCTGGTGGGGCAAATAGACAATCAGCTGCAGCATCCCACGCCAGCACCTGTGCAGCATCCCACACCTAAGCCTACGCATGTTGAGCCCGGTTGGTCAAAGGAATTATTGCTGGGTACCAGTACTTATCCGATACCCGCAGTTTCATTTGATAAACACCCAAGCTTGGACCTAACGTTGAACATGCGGATCTCTAACAAGCATTCCTTTCCGTTAAAGGTGCGGGATATCTTCAAAGACGTACCCATCGTTCATACCACTGCAAAAGAATCTCATGAATGGTTAAGTGGTCCTAACATGCGTTATTGGCCGCAGCAGCTGAACTTTGCGGTTTGGTGTGCCACTGGCGGCTGTGGTGTAAGTGCGAACTTGATGAAGAATTCGATATTCATGTTTCATTTTCACTTCACGGTTAGAAGAATACTACGTGAAATGGGTGTTATTGCGCTGCCGGGAGATGCCACGTTTTATCCAAGAGATAATAAATACAACGTTCCCGCGTATGATAGGCTTTGTAAGGAGTTTGGTGTTGTAGGGAAGGATTTCAGGTGTACCGCGGGTGCTAACAATGGTTTGGGGCACATTTGGGCTTATTGGGGGATTGGCGGGCATGTGCTAAGTGATAAGGAAGTCCACGCGTTGAATTTACAATGGACCATGGCTTCCCACCCAGAAACCCACTATCGTTTGAAGAATGAGTGGTGGTGGTTGGAGGGTCCAGTTAAAGATACCAAGCCAGTTCGCGATGGACCTTTGTTCAAAGACGAGGGTGGTAAGTATGCCGGGGCCAATCCACTGATTATCAAGATTACCAACGACGAGCAAACGAAGCAATACTTTAATTTCATACCCCCAGAAGGTAAAGGACTAACTAAGGCCGGCCTTGCCCGTTTGAACCGCAGCATAGAAGCTTACGTGTATTCCATTCTTGGGGCTCAGGTAAACACCCGATCTAGCATAGTGGGGAATACCGGCGCCGCAGAAGAGACGCGAGCCGAAGCCTTGGTCTTATTCGAAAGTTCGATCTTGGAGGGCGACATTAGCAAGGGCGTACAGCGTTACCAACTAGCTATACAAAATTCTAAGGCGAGGTTGGACTATGCAGTAGCCCCGGGTTGTTGGTTAATGCCCAGTAATTTATCTATAAATACTGGTTCTGTAGTAGGATACAACAACAAACTTCAACGAGCTACTAAGGATATGAAGTTTGGTGTGAACAACGTTAACTCTGACACCATTAGGAGGTACTTAGTCGAACAGCCTAAAAAAGTGCACCATATGCGACCACCTAAAAAAGTGCACCAACCACCTAAGAAAGAACCATACCGAGCGCCTAAAAAGGAGGAGGAATATGACCACAACTTACTAAAGGCCGGCTTAGCAGCTGCAGGCGTTGGTCTGAGCTATTATATATGGCGATGAACAACCCCTACGTAGCTGGAGTAGATTGTGTCTATACGACTTACACAGGCGAGAAAAAATACACCCAGGCGTCTTGGGTTGATGTCACGGGCATGTCCGTGAATTTGAACTACTCAGGAAAGAAGTTGATAATATGCAGCATTTGCATTGGCACGAGCAGCCATGCCAACGTGGGCTTTAGGTTCCTGGATGAGAATGGCGTACTACAGCCTATGCGCGCGAAGACGAACAACAGGGAGCCTGCGCATTTCTCCGTAGAGCCCAACCCCGGCAGCGCCGAAAATCTATCGGTTTGGACTTTCCACATGGTCGCCGATTGCCATGGGAAGGTAAAGCTGCAAATGCGCGTAGATGACACCGGGAGCGTTTGCATAAATAGCATAGAAAATCAGAGAGATACGGTTTATAATCACAAGACCATTAGCACTCTTACGGTGGTGAGCCTTTAGATATATGAACCCACACGCGAAGGAAGATTGGTTCCTACATTTTTTGGAGGAGAAGGACTACTTAGAACAGCATTGGCATGACACCGGGCTGTGGGTGAAGGTTGGGGGCCTGGGATTGATCATGTGTACCATTAGCATTTCGACGGGGTATTCGTGTAATGTCGGGTTTAGGATCGTTGATGAGAATGACCGCCCATTACTACCCTACAGAAAAAAAGATAATAATAGGAACCCAGCTCATTTCTCGTCGGAACCCCCACCGCCGACTGTAGAAGACTTAACGCCGGTAACTTTTCACATGATAGCCAATTGTCAATATGCGAAGCTTCAGGTTCTTCCCAACGACGTTGCCTACCTTCGGATAAATGCCGCCCCGGCAAAAAATCCTCCAACGGATGCTACTTGGAATCATAAGCCCATTAGCACCATGAGTGTGCTGCCGCTAGTTCCGCATTATCAAGGCGGTGCGAATACTATCTTTACTTATCCCCAGTCGAGGATGCCTCGGGCGCCCGACGACGATAAGCCACCAGTAACGTACCCGGATAAGATTAACCCTGAATCTTCTTCAGGAATACCACGCCGATAGCGACGACTAATATCCAAATGTTATTCCCCACGAACTTTAACAGTTCTCCGCCGGCCCTAAGCGCCAAGGAAACAACCGAACCCAGCAGCCCAGGAAGACCGGCTGCCATCTTTTTTCCCAAGTCCGTTAGTCCATTGCCTAATTTCTTTACGCCCGCGCCTGTAGCCTTAAGCGCGGACAAGATCACGCCTACTACGGTACTAATAGCAACCGCAAATGCCAGCGGAATACCATACTTCACCAGAGCTCTTTTTATTTTTTCCTTGGTGGTAAGCCCTAATTCTTTCTCCAACTTCTCCTTTTCCACCCGCAATTCCGCAAGGCGTACCTCTAGATCTTCTACTTCCCTTTGAGCTGCCTCCTTTTCTTCCTCAGGGCGTTCTTGATCTTCGATTACCCCCCGCTGTCGTTCTATTTCATACTCTAAGTCTTTGATGGCTTGATCTTTCTGTTGAATTTGATCTGTTTTTGCATTGATTTCAGACATTAACATTCGCCTTTCTACCAAGGAGTCAGACATTTCAGCCCGCAGGTTTTCGCTTTTTACGTCCAACGCCTGTAGGACAGCATTGAGTTCTTCTCGTATTTCTTCCCTTTCACGCAGAGCAATATCCCTTTGTTCTTCCCTTTTCCTTATTTCTTGATCTCTGAATTCAACTACCTTCGCATACGCGTCAGCCTGCCGCTGTCTTTGCTCCTCATATTCTTCCTCCCTTTCCCGCAGTGCTTCCGTTGGAGAATTTTCCAAGTCCTCCCGTACTACGTCTAATGCGCGCAGGGTCTGGCTCAACTGGTTTTCTAATTCTTTTATTTTTTCATTTTGTTGAGAGGAATTACTTTCTGCGCTGGCAAGTAGTTTGCTTAGCCTTGCATATTCTTCATCTTTTTCTTTTAACTCCTTTTGAAGATCCTCAGCATGTTTTACCGCGTTGGTCCTTTCGGTTAAGTTGTGTAGCCTTTCTAACAGGGTTCTAGTAGCACGCTGAAAGCCTTTTAATCTCAAGACGTCGCCCCTAACGTTACCCTCCTCATCAAATAGTTGCTGTGGTCTTGTCCAGCGGTCTTTGTCAGGAAATCTTAAGTCTTGAACGCTTATGAAAACTTTATCCCCCTTTTCCGTGAGCTTTACGTCGTCAGCATCAAAGTTGTCGTAGCGCAGCTCTAGCTCTTGCGTTGCCCACTCTACGGTTTCCCGCGCGGCTGCTTCCGGCTCGCCCATGTTTTGAAGCTCTATGTGCTCACGCGGAAACGCGTACTCGCGTGCTTTGGGATGTCTTAGGGCCTTTGCAATCCTATCCCTTAGGGAATCGTCGACTTGTTGGGTGGGAAGCAGCGGTTCTTCATCACCGTCGTTAATGTCAGCCTGACCTTCCTCAGTGGTGGGATCGAAGTCGGGGTCTGTTCCTTCTACTTCCATTATATATGATAAGCTCAAAGTTAAATCCCAACGTATTACCTAAGCAGGTTGGCGGGCTGAAAGCAGAACGCACCTTTCACCGGGTCACATTCACCCCCAGCAGCGCAAAGCCAGGGGAAACCCTGTACGTAGGCGTGCCCCGCCTAACGGATAACCTAGTCTTAGTTCCTGGCACCTTGGCGTTAAGGTTCGACCTAGCGGTGCAGTCAAGCCCCACAGACGAAAGGATTATCGTTAACAACGTGGGTCGCAACATCGTTTCTAAGATGAGAATCAAGTTTGCTGGGGAATCCTTGCTGGACTTAAATAGGTACGATCTGTATACCACCTATAAGGATCTATGGTTAACAGCATTTGACCGCGCGCAAAGGATAGAACAAGGAATTGGTAGTGTCATTCTACGTAAGGTCCGCACACCTACGAAAACGCAACCTACTGACGGCAGCGGAGAAACCGCAGTGGCAGACGCAAAGCGAATAAAGACCGCCTATGGTAGCAAGTATGTCATACCGCTGGACTTTGAAGTAATCACGAATCACGGTGTGTATTACCCAAGACAGCTTGCCGAACTGCAGTTTGAAGTAACTTTAGCAGATGCTAATAACATCATTGGTGGGCTAAGCACTGCACTTACCACAACAACCCCATACTCTATTACCAACTTAGAGCTACAGTACGAAACGGTGTACAGCGAAGAGCTGGCCCGTAGCGCTGGCATGGAATACAGCTCCGGAAAGGCATTCCTTTACGACCACGTAGTGATGTATAAGACGTTCAGCTTCCTGGATAAGACGGATGAGGTTATCAACCAAAGCATTAACCTCCCCCGAAGAAGTCTCACGGGGTTAATGTTGGTGTTTGCCAAACCCTACGAGGCCGGTAAGCGCGACTCCGAAGCCTTTCACAACCCCAACATTACTAACGTCGGCGTGAATATCAACGGAGTCCCAAACAAGGTCTACTCCCAGGGAATAAAGCCTGCAGACGTGTACAGGGAGGCAATGCGCAAGTTTGGTGACCAAATTAGCCCTGAGGAATTCTTTAAGGACAAATATGCGTTATGGATTGACATGCGCACCATTAACGACGAAGACCTACATGGCCAGGGTTTGCGGTTGGTAAATACGCAGGACGGCATAACATTGGAGATCAAGCGCACCAAGAACGCCGGTGCGAGTGACGGCGACAAAATAAACTGCTACGTCTTCGTCGTGTCTGACGCGCAACTGAGCGTAGAAATGAATCAGCTAAAGAGCGTTGCCTATTGATCCACTCGCTCATCCTTTTGATAAAAAAATATCGTTGGTATATAATGCTTCGCGTATTCGAAAACAACGAAACCAAACTGCAATGCATAGTGCAAGGCGAAACTTTATACTTCAAAGCAAAGGAAGTGGCTTTGGCGTTGGGCTATGAGCGCCCCAGAGATGCGATTAGAGCACATGTATCTGAGAAATACCAGAAAAAATGGGGTGATCTACAAGGGGCTGCGAATCACCGCTCCTTTACTACGCAACCAAATGCCGTGTTTATATCCGAACCTGGTTTGTACGAACTGATATTTAGCTCCAAACTACCCAAAGCTGTGGAGTTTCGTGATTGGGTCTTTGAGGAAGTCCTACCCGCGCTAAGGAAAACGGGTAAATATGCAATAGAAAGGCGGTTTGGCGGCCCAAACAAGTTAGTATTCAAGATCGAAAATGAAGCCGACCTACACGCGAAGGTCGTCGACTACACACGTAGGTTTTACCCCGATTTCATCATAGCGCCGGGTCTTGGCGAACTTCAAGATTCAGACAGCAAGCGAATAACCTGCTGGCGAAAAGGCTACCAAGCCGGTCAACCCGACCTTTTAATCCTAAATGCGCATAAGAAATACCGCGGGTTGTGTATTGAGTTGAAAACCCCAAAAGGAAACGGCGTCTTATCCGCGAAGCAATCTAAGAAAATCTCACAGCTTGACGTAAATGGTTACCTAACGATGGTTAGCAACGATTACGACATTATCTGCCGTGCCCTGATGGATTACGCGGATGGTATTCGTATTCCCTGTAAGGGCTGTGTAAAGCGGTTTAGGTCCTGCGCCACTTTGAAAACGCACCTAAAGATATTCCATAGGTATGATGAAGCTCAGCTTGACTCACTGGCGTGATCTTGTCCACGGTAAAGCATACGAAATAAAAAATTACGTCGTCTTCGAAGACATCGACCGTTTACGGTTAGTCCTCAAAGACTTAGAAGGCAAGGAATATTCCCTTTGGGCGCCGGATTGCGTGCGGTACGTAATTCAGGGCGAGGAATTCACCCACTTACGCAGCTATGGTAAGGTAAATGGCCGATGGAAGTTTGACATTGAAAGAAGAGTCACTCCATCTCCTCTTTGTAGTTAAGCGCGTCTGCTAAAGTCCGCTGCGCTTTAGGATCCGCGGAGCACCAATGCCCCACAAAGGATCCTTCGGAGAATACCCTGTCGCAATGAAGGCAGGTGTATTTTTTACGCGGCTTACGAGGGGTAATGCAGTCGGCAGGTAGTTCGCAAGTAATACAGTCCATATATTGAAAGGGTAATTAGAATGCCTCCCAGAAAGGCGGCTGCGTAGGCTAGCATATACCTTTAAAAGGGGTCCTTATTTTTATTTATTATTATTAGATTATGCAAGCGCCCTTAAAAGGGGTCCTTATTTTTATTTATTATTATTCATTATCCTTAATAATAATAAATAAAAATAAGAATGGGATTTGAGACTCTTTGCACAAACCCTATCTTACTATCTTAGGTCCTTTCTAACTTCT
Source organism: Actinia equina (assembly GCA_011057435.1). NCBI lineage: Eukaryota > Metazoa > Cnidaria > Anthozoa > Actiniaria > Actiniidae > Actinia > Actinia equina. Next base: position 2,997 of record WHPX01000470.1, on the reverse strand, counting down.
ACGGGCTTTCCTTGCAGCCTCATTGCCGGCATGCCAGGCCTCAAAGCGATCTAAGTACTCTTTAAAGCCGCCTTGGCCGTCGTAGAGGCACTGCCAAATATGTTGGTCACTTCTTTGACAGCCGCAGCGCTCACAAGTTGCCTCCCAATGTTCCCTATCTTCCCACCTTACGCCTTCGACGCAGTCAAACTCCGTAAAGCGCTGGTCGATTTCCTTCTTCCGGCGCGTTAACTTCCTTTGGGTTTCCTTTGGGCAACATCGTGCGGCAACGTCGCCGTGCTCCTCGCAAGCCACGCTTAGCAGGTCGTAATTGCCGCGGCACCGATGTCGATGCCATTCGTCGTTCTTGTCCTCCTCGCATCGCTCACATACGTTCTTTAGGCAAACGCGGTTATCCACGTGGTAATCCAACATCTGCGCGCTGCTAAAGAGTCGATTACACTCCTTACAACGCCTTTCGCGTGCCTTCTTAGCGCACACCTTTTTTTCAACGTGGTATTTTAACATTTGCTTGCTGCTGAACTCCTTGTTACACCGCTCACACTCCATATATAATAAGGATTTAATAACCACTATAAGGGATACCGCATGAAGTCCTTAATGGACTCTTTTGCCCCGGATACTATTTCAAAGAGTGTCTCAGAATGTTGACGTTTAGGTTAAATCTTTGTTCAAAGGGGTTCTTATTTTTATTTATTATTATTAAGAATAATTAATTATTCTTAATAATAATAAATAAAAATAAAAATGGGATTTGAGACTCTTTGCGCGAACCCTACTTTACTATTTTAAGCCGTCTACTAACCATTACGGGCTTTCCATATATACTTAACAAAGATTTAACCTTATTGTTAACATTCTGAGACACCTTTTAAATAGTTTCTGTGGTGTCTTAACAAAGATTTAACCTAAACGTCAACATTCTACAGGGGATATCGCATGAAGTCCTTAACGGACTCCTTAGCCCACGTTGCCATAGTTATCAGCGCGCCAAACCGTTCTGCACGCTTCAGACCGCACATTTCATCGTACAATTCCTGCACGCGCTCTTTCAGCCGGTCTATCTCCTCCCTTTGCATTTCTATGGTGTCTCTTTTATCTTTTGCGTCGCCGGCAATCCTTCTTATTGCGTCCACTGGGTCCATCGTATATATAATGGATCCGAACCATATTCCTTGTAACGCTCTGATAGTAGGACCCACCGGCTGCGGAAAGACCCAGTTCGTGGTAGAGCAGCTATTAGGACCCTTTAGATACCGCTTCGACTACATCGTGCTATTATGCCCCACCTACGTGAATAACCGCACCTGGGAAGGTATAGGAGTGAAAGACGACGACTTCTTCGTAGATATCTTAGATCCTAACGAGTTATCCAGCCATTTGAAGTTCTGGCATAAGCAATTCCCTAAAGATACGCAGACACTCCTCATACTGGATGACATTGCCTGTGGGGACGACGTAAAAAGACGCACTTCCGAGCTCGTTAAACTCGCCTTCAGCGGTAGGCATGACAATATCAGCGTTTGGTTGCTTTCCCAGCAGCTTACCAGCGTCTCTAAGCCCTTCAGGGAAAACATAGGCTCTCTCGTAGTATTTTATACTCCAAGTAAGTCTGACCTGGAAACCATCTTGAGCGACTACGGCGGTGAGATATCCAAGGAACAGTTACACGAATACATGCGGCACCTAAAAACGCACCAACATTCCAAGATGATCTTCTCTTTGAGGTTTCCGTATTCCATTAACATATATGGAGATTGAGCAGCTCTTAGATGAAGTCCCCACACAGTTAGACGAAAGTAACCTCAAGGAACAACTTAACATCCTTGTGTCTTCGGGGAAGTGTAAAGAAATGATAGGCAAGGAACTTACCCATGAGCAAGTTAATAAGTTGTCAGAAGAGGAAGTTAAGAAGTTCCATAAGAGGTACGAGGCTGCCCTTGCAAGTAAGACCACGGACGCCGTAGCAGACTCCGCTATCCGACTTGCCACCAAGCTTCTCGGACCTTGCGCTGCCCATAGACGATGTGGAGCAACTGCGGAAGGACATAAGCGAGGACTATGTTATCGCTCAAGAACTTAAGATAAACCTGCGGCTGGTTGTCCTTGAAGTGCGGTAAGTTAATGGCAGTCGCCTCTGCGGCACTTCACGTAGCTCAGCACGTTGACGTTGAAGGAGGTACTGGTGTCCTTGGAAGGACTTCAAGAAGGACAGAGAAGTCAAAAAGGTCTTCCAGGCAGCACTTGCTGAGGTACCTGATCAAGTCGCCTCAAGTACTTAGTCAAGTCGTCCTTAAGTACTTGGTCAGGTCGCCGCCCAGGTTATTTCCAAGTCGTCCTTAAGTACTTAGTCAAGTACTTATCAAGTCCTTCAAGTCCTTAGATATAAATGAGTGAACCAGAGCAGCCCCAAGAGGAGCAAAAGATTACCAAGGCTAAATCTCCGGGCAGAGTCGCTGCCGGTAAGAAGCTCGCGGAGATGAATAAAAAGAACAAGCCAAAAAGAAGAAAAGGTGGAGGAAAAAGAAGAGGAAATCCTTCATTAATCCTGGGTACGTCATTGGCGCGTTAGGAGTTGCTATAGCAGCAGGCAGCCTTTACTTACATGGCGGGCTACGAAGCCAAAAGTAGAACCGCCAACATATCACGCGCCCGTGCACGCACCCGTGGAAACCGGCTGTTAGAAAAAGTAAGATCCCTGAAATGGAATAATAACCTTCTCGCTCTGTAATATAATGTCGACCGCGTTGTTAAAAACTGTTGAAGAAGCAGCTATTATACTTCCATTGTTGCGGGTATTGGTTGGGTTGGTAAGAAAGTGCTCAAAGAAGACTTTACTGAAGACCCAAGCAAGACGCTTCGCTAACTTTGCCAAGATACCGCTGCCCGTAGGCGGAGCTAATCATGGTAAAGGCTTACCTACGGAAGGAAAAGTACTGCCAACGACATAACTGCGAAAATCCCTGTGATTTTTTAATAATATAATGCTAGCGTGAG